>JAOYRR010000480.1:0-312500 GCA_038994665.1 Podotricha telesiphe
TTTATACGTTTTCTAAATATATGTTTTTCAATTTCCTAAGTGTGTCAATAACACTTTATAAATAGTGTTAAAAATATTTAAATTGTGTTTATTTCTCCGCTCTTGTAAGGCAAAGTGCGGCGTTGTGTTCCGTTTCAACACCCAATATTTCGATTTCAAATGGAAAGTGGAGAACGGAGAGTCTTGGCATTACGTTCTCAGTCAAGGTCAAGTTAAATTCAAATAGTTTTATTCAAAATAAGAAGATACATACTTCATTTTTTGAACGTCAAATAATTTAGTTAGTAGTAATTTGTAGTTCTCTTTGTCAACTTTGCTATGCAGGAAGAAGCGTGAAGCAGCTAACAAAATGTACAACTTCTCTGGTTTTGCTTCACGTATTTTTCTCCAAAAAATGGGAGAGGCAATAGGTGCCTATTGTTAAGTCAGTCACAGTTCCTTATCCAGTTAATTTATTTGTGTAATTTAGGTTAGGATGGCGGAGGATATGGGTTCAATTCTCATATACTATTTAAAAAAAAAACTAATTAATAACAAATTTCAATACCTCTGAAAAGTCACGTTGAGTGGAGGGATTAAACGCCACACTCTTTCTTACAAGAGCAGAGAAAAGAAAATAATTAAAATATAATCCCCCAAGTGAAGATAGAACCCATAACCATTCACGTTTACTGCGCAAGACTAAGTTAAGTAATTACTATTTTACTAGTCGATTTAGGCATAATATATACGAACATAAATATGATAATAGAGTTTTATGAGGAAAATCGATAAGCACAATAGAATACTTAAGCAATCGATTTTACTATCCGAGTTTTAATTATATATGAAAACTGTGTAATAGTATAGACTACGGTATAGACTAGAAGAGGCAATTTTTAAACTGGTGGAGGGAGACAGCGTTGACTGTAACCACGATAGTAGTAGGTTCGATTCCCCTTCGGGGCAATTATTATATTTAAATGTTTTCTGGTCGCTTACTTAACAATACATAATAATTTAAGGCATAGTGGCGCAGTGGGACAGCGTCTGACTGTAAATTTTCCCGTACTCGTGGCAATACAAAACGCGGCGTTGAGTTCTGCCATTCAACACACAATGTCTCGATTTTGGGTGCCAAGTGGAGAACTATCTTGACACGTGGTACTCTCTGCCTAGATAAGCCGAAGCCGAAAATTCTACATGACGAAGTGTACCTAATGGTACAATTTTGTCGTGAAGTTATTTTCAAATGACATTCCTCCAGTATAATTTATATAAAGTCGCGACTTGTGCGCATCTTAGAAAAAAATAGTTGTGCCCGCGACTTCGTCCATGGGTTATTCTGAAATAAAAGTAACCTAAGTCACTCCTTATTACATTAGCAATCTGCCAGTGAAAGTCCTGTCGAAATCAGTCCAGCCGTTCCAGAAATTAGTCGGAACAAACAGACAGACAAACATTGTAAAAACTGTATGTAGTAAAAGGCAGTAATTATTAATGTAAAAGCGAAACTTATTCTGGCAAAGTGTCCAGTCGCATTATTTTAATGTCTAATAAAGAGAAGTCAGTTGTTCGTTTGACTTTGTAGATACATATATCGTATTGTAACATTGAATTACCTTTTGAAAATCCATGCCATTTCCAGTTCAGATATACTGCTCTGAGTGGATTAGCGGATCTATGTAGTGTGCATAAAACACGTACGTGCCTTGATAACTAACAAAGGTGATATACACTACGATGGAAATATTAAAACGCCTATATTATAGAAGTTCTCTCTAGTATAGAAGTTCTCTCTAGTATAGAAGTGTTTTTCAGAGAACTGATATAAATTGTAAAGAGATCACTTGGCTTTTGTGATTGTTACACATTTGAAATTAAGCTATTTCAACTTTGGTATTTTAGAGTACATTTTAGAAAATCTGACGTTTTGAATATGTTTCAGTAGTCAGTCTGTGGGCTAACCCCACCGCTGGCAACGCACCTGTATCTCGTCTGGCGTCATACATCGTGGATGGCGGTATTCATATACTATCAAGGGACCCGAATGCGCCTTTACCTTAGTATACTATAAAAAAACCAGCTAATAAAGAGGTAGTTTCGTGTATTAGTTGATACATTTATTGTATCAAGAAACCAACATTTCGATTCGATTTCGATTTCCCCTGGGAGTAGTGATTATATTTAAATCATTTTCTTTTCTCCACTCTAGTACATGTGACAGATAACGGCGTTGTGTTCCGCCACTCAACACAATGTCTCGATATCGGGTGGAAAGTGGAAGACGGAATGTTTTGACTTTGTAGTAGTGTAGTAGTGTGTTGTGTAGAGTGTAAAAATATTGTTATTATATAATAAGTGTTATTGACATCCTTAGGAAATTGGAAAGGATATATTTAGAAAGCGTAAAAAAATTTGAACGCAGCAGGATTCATATCTTGCCGCGGGTTCATACCCGCGCCTCTTGAAAACCGTTCAAACGCTGACCGCTAAGCCATGCGTTCTACATCCAGCTACGTCGAAATTCTTATACGCTTATTACAACTTATATTTGTTGTTAGCATCTCTGTTGAGAGATTTTAACAAATTTCTGCTACCCAAAGATTATTATACGAACAATCCCGTTGCATTCAAATTTATTTTTTTTACGTTTTCTTAATATATGTTTTTCAATTCCCTAGGTGTATGAATAACACTTTAGAAAAATGTTAAAAAATATATTTAATATATAGCATTCTCTCTTGCCAAACGATTGTTCGTTCGTTCAAATTTTTATACGTTTTCTAAAAATACATTTAAAAAATTGTATTAATAATATTACAAAGTAAAGTGTTTGGACACTTTCTATTGAAAGGAATAAAACAAATATTTCATTATCAAACTGAACATGTGTCTATTTACAATGTTACAACAAAAGCTAAGGGTAGCTTTGAAGGAGACTGCAGGAAGCGTGAAGGAAATGGATGAAGGAAGTCATTTGCGCCGTCTCGCGGGGAAATAACGTATTTTATCGCATGTTTTTAACCTTAACTAAGGCTAAATGAAAATATCTTGTATCTTATATAAAAGTAGATTGTAACTCGTATATATATTTAAACTGAGAAAATTTGATTTTCGAACAAAATTAGCCTAAGATTTAATTAACTTTGAATTCTTTTTTATAAACTAAATTAAAGTCATAGTAAAAATTATATAATTTAATTTTAGCTTTACAGTTTTCCCCGTATAGCAAGGTAGTCAAAGACAACTTTAAACAGTTTCAAGGCAGTCCGAATTCCCGTCCGAAATCGACACATTACTTTTTGAGTGGCGCAAGCACCAAACCCACGACTAATCGCACTTAAAATCAGACGTTTAATTGTGCCACGAATTTCTCAAATTAGGAAATCAATTTTTTTCAGCTCCAAGCTTTTTCTCTTTAAGCATGATATAGTACGAGAGAATCTATTATCAAAGCACTCCATTCCTGACTTCGAAATTGAAACATTGAATTTTAAGTGGCGGAACTCAACGCCGCGCTATCTCTTACTCACCAGAGCAAAAAATTTAAAATATTATATTGAACTCAATTTCATAAGTATGCTAATAACATTTCGAAAAATATTTTTAATATTTAACATAATATTATAACTATTTCCCCGAGTGGTATTAGAAACCAAAACCAATAGCGCTTACAGTCAGAAATATATTATAATCATATAATTAATTAAAAGAATTACTTCACAATTCAATGCTAATATTTAGGCTATATGAATTTTAAACTCATGCATACAAAATTTCGATCTAAAAGCGTCTATAGCGCGTTTAGTATTCAGAATTAGTTAATTGAACTGTTTTACTATAAAACGTTTTCATTGTTTCATACTAATATTTACAAATATGGGTTATGTAGATTTCCACCGATTCATTGGTAGTATATTCATATAACTGTCTCATTAATAGAAGCTTTATATTACAACGTGTAACGCCCTTTTAGTAACGTTACCTGTACCTATCAATCAACTAGCTGTGCCCGTGACTTTGTCTGCGTGGACTTCTGAAATAAAAGTAGCAATCACAGCAAACAATCTTGTACAGTTATTTTGACCCACTACTAGCCATAATTGCTTAATTGCTCTTGTGTCCGATCCGATAACAATACAGTATTTTAATTATATTAACCTATCAGTTAATAGATTCTTAGCCAAAATGACCAGGATTGCAAGAAAGTGGTTTAAAGCATTTTCCCGCATATTATCATTCATTATAATACTTATATTATTTTAATTGTTCCGCTCTGGTTAGATAAAGCGTGGCGTAGAATTCCCGCCAGTCAACATACAATCCTCGATCCCAGACGGGAAGTGGAGAACGGAGTGTCTTGACACTAGGATCTCTCTGACGACAGTGAAGTTTGAGTATCGAATTGTTTTTTGAATATCGTATCGGTAACGTGTCGTGGGGTATTAAAAAGAAGATACAAGAACGTAGTCTACGAAAAAATGTTGGAATTCAGTAATTATAAAGTTTGAAAGTTACAGTTGCGGCATTGATTCTTTGGCTTTAATTTAGAGTTGCCTGAAACTTTGTGGAAAAAAAGAAGTCATTTCTTTTCACAACGACAATATTATGTGAAACAACAGAGACTTTGGACTTTGTATAATAAATATTTTTATTTTTTATATTTATTGTTATACCTATATACATACTACATACAATACGTCTATATAACTTTGTAAATATATTATGACAATTTGTAAGTTCAATAATATCGATATTTAATATATATATTTCCTATTCCTATTGGGTTCCTTAATATATATATTTCCAGAAAATAAGATGTCTGATTACAAAGCGCGGCGTTGAGTTCCGACAATCAAGACGCAATGTTTCAAATTCAAATTCAAATAATTATCAAGGTTATCTTTACTCTATTACGTGAGATAAAAAGGAAAACAATTTCAAAAAGAATTGCTTACAAATTCAATTTCACCTTATAATTCTCCAGTTCACAATTTTTTTATATGTCAATAAAATATGACCCAAAATCTATCTATATACACTAGAGATGTTCATACAAAGTTATTCAATGCCATAACTATACAAGTCTATAAAGTACTACAACCAATTATAGCAGACTGATTAAAAGTCAAAATACCTTAGAGATTACAAATCAATTAATGTTTCTGTATCGAAATAGAATCCAATTTGAGTATCGAGTGAGTGGAATATTACTCGCCACTCGAACTGAGCTGGGTTTACAGCAGATTTTGCTTGAACTAAAGTTATAGCTCGCTTGAATTAACTGTTATTTAGATTTGCATTTGTGGAATTTTAATTTGGTATTGTTATATTTATTTTTAAGCACACAAGTCAAAGAGAATCTAGTGTCAAGACACTCTGTTCTCTAATTTTCATCCACATTCGAGGCATTGCGTGTTGAGTGACGGAACTCAATGCCGCGCTTTATCTTATCACCAGAGCGGAGAAATTAATACAAGTAAAATATAATCAATTGGCCTCATAATCAAATAAATCATATGTTTATATATGAGACTAGCGACACGCTCGCGCTCTGCCTGCGTAAACTACATGACTAAACTATTTTGATCATTCGCCCACCCAAGTTCTTACTTAGATTTCTTTAAATTTCTTGCTTAAATTTTTAATTTCTTTAAATTTCTTGCTTAAATTTATAACCTAAATGATTGTAACTTTTTTGTTTATGTACCAATTGAAATTAAATACACCACTAAATGGTTAGAGAAGTTTACGACAATACAATAGTCCTAATTGCATTTAAATCGGTTAAGCCGTTTTGGGATTAGAATGCATAAACAAACAGATAAACAGACAAACAGTTTTTTTAATATATTGTTTTGGATTCTGTTATATTGGTGATATTGATGAGATATTGATAAATGCCTTTAATCACTTTTTTCAAGTATCATCCATGTACAGTTAAATTTTTATTATATGTATAGATACAGAAAAATTTACAAGAGATATCTGCTTAGTGCATTACTTAGTTTAACATCTTAGATTTATGTTTTATATTGTTTAAGAATTTTATGTGTTATATATGTCTTGGTCTAACAAAAGCTAACATTTGTTAGTAATAAAATTGTTTATTGTAGAAAAAATACAAAAGACTTTGTAAGGCAAGTAATGGCCTTAAAGTATTAATATGATAATCAGTTACAAATTCTTCGATCGAATATACTCGAAAATTCAAATTCAAAGATTCACAAACATAAACGAACGCAATGCAATTCTTTAATAAAAACAACACATTCAAAATACTATGAGAGCGAAAAATTTAATTTGCTCCATAGATGGGCTTGCTCCTAATTGTATAAATAGAGGAATAACGTAAACGTAATATGCTATTTCCTATATGTAGAGCTTATTTCTGGATGAAATAATCGAATTAACGAAGCTACCGTTAAGAGTGTACTGTTAAGTTTTGTTAGAATCTAATACCATTTTCAACATTGAATTTGTATTGAATTTAGTTTTTTCCAGCCTCACGCTATTTTCAGCATATCAGGCTTTGCAAACAGAACTTCACCCCAACCCCAAATTAACCCACTTTCCGCCCGAAATCGAGACATGACGTGTTCAGTGGTGGAACTCAACCGCAGCGAAGAAATGTAATTAATTAAAATATGATAATTTAACCGAGTGGGAATCGCAACCGCAACCAATCGTCTTTACAGTCAGACACAGTCACACTGCGCCATTATGGCATCAATTTTATATTTTCTTAGTACAATTGTAATGAATGTTGAATTGTATTTGTTATAAAAAAAATTATGAGCTTTATCTATCAATCAATCAATCTCTTTACGAAAATTTTGCAATGCCATTTTGGCGTTCTCCACTTTTCACCCAAATGTTAAGCACCAAACGTCTTTTTCTCTCCATAACAGAAAAATGATAATAATGTAAATATTACTTCGAGTGGGGATCGAATCCACAACCATCACGCTTAATGACAAATGCTGTCTTAATCACGCTTAATGACAAATTGGCGCAATGATTGACTGACGCAATATCATTTTAATGTCACTAAAGTTCTCAAATTTAGACTGAAAGCGGAGAACAGAACAATATAAAATTAAAAACGTATGATAATAAGATTAAAAATATATGAAATTGTATGACAACAGCTTCACGTTTTATCCCACATAGCAGTATAGTCAGAGGCAACCTGGTGTCAAGACCATAGCCATAGCCTACCCAACAATAGCTATTGTAAATACAATAATTTTAACAAAACAAAATAATAACACCACAAAAATAAAACTTTCATGCAAATTGACGTGATTTAAAGTATTTTATAACGAGTGCTCTAAAAACATTCCCCTAAGGAAGGAGGAAGCTTAGGAAATGGAACGTGGAAGTCGTCTTGCTCTTCGCTGGAAATTGTCGCTTTTGCAGTGTGTTTTTGTCGTATTTACATAACATAATAGCAACGTGTTACGTTAAATGTATGCATATACAAAACGCTTAGATTTTCTTTTTAGAATTTACAAATTAGGGGCGCGGTGTAGTGGGACGTTGTACAACTGTAAGGCGAAAGTTGTAGGTTTGATTATTTTTTACTGCATATCGGGACAGATACAATATCTCTTCGTGCTATAATTTAATCTTGAATTTAAAACACTGTGCAGTTGAGCACTTGATAACACTACGCTTTGTTGTCGTCCAAAAATGGTAAACGAAAATATTTTTTATATAATCATACCGTCGTGGGGAAATAAATTCACAACCATCGCGTTACAGTCAGACAATACACCACTGCGCCGCGATGGCCTCAATTATATTAAAATTGCTTCGATTACTTTGCTATGATAAGACAAAGGGCGGCGGTAAGTTCCACCATTCAATACACAATATTTCTAAATTGGGTTACTAACTTACTGGAAAACATTCCTGGAATGTCTTTACCATAGATTCTTTGCGGGACGAACGAACGACGAACTTCTAAGAAATCATTACGCCTGAAAACTTGAAATCACTCAATAAAATTACAGCATCTTAATTGTGAAATTAGATCTTTAAGAGGATAAAAAGGTCCGTTGCTCTATTATAAAAAAAATATATCAAGTTTTATGTAAAAGTTGATTGAAAATAAAAACACCTGTAAATATTTACCCATTCGATTTCAAAATTTACTAAATATCCTTTTAAGTCTTCATCCTTTTAAGCTGTAGTCAAGACTGAACTCCGCTCTTTATTTTACTAGAGCAGGGAATATTAAAGATTTATTCATAACCCAGAGCGAGCGAACCTACAACAATCGCGTTATAAGTCAGACCCCATCCCACTGCGCCACAATGGCATAATAAATTTCAAGGAATTTAAAATATTAGTAGTAGAGTCAATGTACAAAAACGGCTTAAATGATTTAATCCACGTCTTAAAAGTAGCGCTATCAAGATAAAATTTTCTTAACAGAAAATTTCCAGGCGCTCTAGAATCTAATTATATTTAACTTGAAATACATATTCATTTTCATAGTGCTGTAAGTGCATAATATGAATTTATTATTCATATACGGCGAGTTTTTATCAGGGCTGGCTGTTGATTATGACTTACATGTATGTCTTGTGATTCTTAATAGCAACGGTAGACGAATTACTGATTAAAAAAACCGATTCACATAGCTGTTTCCCGCATAGCAGAAGTCAGAGAGAAACTAGAGTCAAAACACTCCGTACTCTGCCCTCGCCTCGAAATCGAGTCATTGCGTATTGATGGCGCAACTCAACGCCGCGCTTTGTCATCAGAACCAGAGGAAAATGAAAATAATTTAAATAAATCAATCCCTCGAGTGGCAATCGCACCCAAAACTAATCGCATTGACACTCAGATGCTATTCCACCGTGTCAAGAATGGTTTCGTAAGAACTACTTACATATTGTGACGCAGTTTTTAAACCTCAATCAGGAGAAAGTTTTTACTTATAATATATAAATTTTCTAGGGAGATTAGAACAGTAGTAGATTTGAGTATATATCAGAAACCACTTAAAATTACTATTTTCTGTCTACTCTATATACAACTAGAGACTTTTGACTCTTGCTTATATGACTCTTTTCCTGTTTCTTCTTCTTTTATTATTCTCCGCCCCCCCTCACTTCCCCCTCCTTGGAAATTTCCTGGAAATTGTCTCTTTATACACCTCAAGGTCAACAAACTTAATGTAAAATTTCATTAATTTCTACGCCCAATAGTCTTGGCTAGGTAGGTAGCTTAGTCGTTCAGTGAGCAGTTGTTAAATCCACCTGAATTTCCAGGAGAAGATATTGCTAGAGTCATTTAGTAGGAGAATATAACCTAGTACTATATTCTGTAAAGGTCAAAGTCAAAGACAATGCAAAACCTGTCCCAGAATTTCCAATTAATTATTAATTTGATGATAGTCTTATTTCTTTTTACATGTATTCTTTCTAAACTCCGCTCTTATATAGATAACAAGATATAAAGGCAAGTTATTGTCGATAAAATCTACTTGGTGCCGATAAACGGCCATTTTAAGAGAGACATAAGGAGGTCTACGTGTTGTAGGACTGATGTACCGATATGAGCAACGGAAGCATAATTTTTAACGAGGCTGGTTAATTATGGCTTGGAGTGTGTTTAAAGTTCAGATTAAAGTCTTTTTGTTTATTATGAATAAGCCGTGGAATTTTGAACTCAAGATGAAAAAAAAGAACAAGTATATGTAACATTATTTTTTTTTTCATTTTAAGTGTTTGAATAACAGTTTAAGTAAGCTATACAAATAAATAAAGTGGAAGTGTCTTTTTGTAATACAAAATAGGCTCATTTTACTAAATGCATATGTATGTATACACGGTACATATACCAGAATATATTTTTTTAGATTTTTATCTGTCTGCTTTGTTCCGACTAATCTCTGGAACGGCTGCACCTGCTGACTTTAATGAGACTTTCCCTGGCAAATAGCTGATATATAAGGAGTAACTTACTAGCTAGCCAGTATATTATATAGTAAAATTTTCTTCCTTTCCTCTTGTTAGCGAAATGAATTTGTCCAATGCTTTTCTCATATCAAGGAAATGTTTCTATTTGTGTACCTAAGACCAAAGTGCGGCGTTGAGTTTCGCCGCTCAATGTGTCTTAATTACCAGAGTAGAGAAATTAATGTAGTTTAGTTTTTTACTATTCCCCCAAGTGCGAATAGAACCCACAACCAATCGCGTTTACAGTCAGACGCTGTCCCACTGCGGGACTATGGCATCTGAAAAATTTATAATTACATAATATAGTTTAGCTAAGTTTAACAATATAAATTTTAGTAACTTGATAAAAACCTTGTAATTTTCGTTCTTGAAGCGAATATTTTGTCATCTTCGGAATAAAAGATAACAATAGTAGCGGAGTTTAGTATGTCTCAGAATCCGATTGTTCTGGTTTCGATTCTCGAACTTCGATCTCGATTCTATATTGCAAAAAGCGGCGTTAGGTTAGGTTACTAGGCGGAACTCAACGCAGCCTTTATCCTACTGTACCAGAGTGAAAGAAAATAATTCAAACATCATTCCTCCGAATAGGGATCGAACAACTGTACAAATACAAAATACTACAAGAAATCTCTTAAAGTCAATAAAGATAATTAGTTGGGTAATTTGTTTATTTAAAATCTAAGTTTAATTTAACAAATTACCCAACTAATATATAATATATTATTTCATATTAACTGGCTTACTACAAACTGTCAACCCTGGATCGTTGTTCTGTTCTTACAGGGTAGTATGTCCGTAGCAGTAAGCCTTTGTATGTTCCTTTACGTTTCGTTTAGTGAAATGTTCACTGGATAAACCTGAAAAATAAGTGATGACCGTATGCGATTTGAATTCAATTCACGTTATAATTGAAAATCTTTTTTATTTTTGTCTGATAATTTACAAGGAAATGCCGTGGTATATTTCCCCTAACATATTTAATAACGTATATAATATAGGTAATGGCTATAATAATAGAGGCATCATAACGCAGTGGAAAGTATACACTTTACAGTAGTCCGTGGTCACCTCTGACCACGTCTACCTGTGACCACGGACTACTGTAAAGTGTTCGAAACGTCGGGTTCTAAAAATGTATTTTCGAATACCAAAATTATACGCGATTAATCCGGTTAAAATAGTTTCATTTCAAAATTATCATAATTATCAACATTTCATAATAAATTACGTTCATATAATGAAGTACTGTGACACTGAGGAAATTGGATACATTTCCTGAATTCGCCCTTTTCAGGCTTACAGGATATTACAAGGTGTTTGAAGAGCGTATGAATGCTAATTAAATTAAGTAGTGTGAATAAAATATGACGCCATCGAGGTTTTTTTGGCGAATCCAACTTAGTGAATAAATTATAAGACGATACGATATATATTTATAAAGATTTTTATTTGAAATTTCTATGCTTACCGTTCACATTGAGGAAGTTCTGGAGCTTATAATCCTTTAGCTATACAGCTAACTTAAATATGGTTATTTTCTAGGTATCTATTAAATATATATTTATGACATTAAAAACAATTCATTAAAAGCCGGTGCAGTTCCCCTAATACCCGTTGAATTAAACTAAGATTATGATTTTGTAAGGGATATCAGATCAATGTAGAAATTTGTTCTAATAAACAAATTAATGAGCTCTCTAAGCTATTTGTAAAGAGGTTAATGAAGTTAGAGGCTACTTGTATGCAGAGACTGTTGCGTTGGGTACTCCATTCTCGATAAATACACCTATGGGGACCAATAAGGAAGCTAAAAATAATAATATAAGATGAACTTGGCACCCGAGTCTGGTGACACAAAAAGCAATTCTATCACTCAATAACCACGGTTTCCACATAGGGGGGAAGAGAACAACAAAGTGACGTATCACTGCATTTATTTCTAAACATCTTATTGTGGGATCACAAAAATATGTATTAAAAGGCAGTTTAAAAAAGCTGATATCATGGAAATCCTTCTCAAAGTACTTTTTTTCATAAGTGAGATGCAAGTTTTAAGTCTTGAACCTGCTATGATTGAATCTTAAAGCGTAGCACTACGTTCTTTATATACTCGTGTGGCTTCAGCTACACGCTTTTGCTCACGTAGCTGAGTCGTCAAAGAGAACCTTGTATCAAGACACTCCGTTCTCTAATTTCAACACGAAATCGATAAATTTAGTGTTAAGTGGCTAAACGTCTTGTTTTGGGTACAATAGCGGAGAAAATACACAGTTTTTTATGCATTTACAATATAATTATAAAGGAATTTCTAACAGTAATGTAAAATATTGAGTAACAGAGATCCAGTATTCGCACTGATATTTGTTATTTAACTAAATATATAACTTTTTATAACTTTGAATGCGAAAGCGAAATGCAAATTAGTCCAAAGCGTATGCCACCTAATATCAAGAAATCAAATTCAGTTTCACGCATTTTCCCGCATAGTATAAAGAACCTAATTTCAAGACACTCCGTTCTCCACTTTCCACCTGAAATTGAGACATTCCGTGTTAAGTGGCAGAATTCAACTCGTATTGCCTTAGACACCAAGAAAAATTAAAATATATTAAAATATAAAAATGAAAATATTTACTATATTTAAATTTGAACCCAAGACCATTGCACCACGAGATCCTTCCAATGTACCATAGGTATACAAAATGACAACCGCAGGTGTTCCGTTATCAGAACCTACTCAAATGCAGATGACAGTCAATGACAAGGGTTTTCAAACTTTCTAATTATGCCTAAGTATATTGTAAATATTAATTGCTCGAAATTATTACATCACGCTTTTTCTCGCATATCAAGGTAGGCAGAGAGAACCTAGTGTCAAGGCATTCCGTTCTCGCTGCGTTCAAATGTTTATAGGTTTTCTAAAAATGCTTCTCTTTTTATGCTAAGTGTGTGAATAACACTTTGAAAAATGTAAAAAAAAAACTATTAATGTTATGTTTTTCATCATATTTTTTTTACATTTTATTAGTGTAATTTTTTTTAACATGTGGAGATGACCATATTTTAAGACACTGGACTATGTCTATATATTTCTTGACACAAATTTTAAGCCGCTTTAAATATTAGAGAAATTAAGTATTTAATTTTTGTTGTTATACATATGTATGTACAATATACATACAAGTATCTACGTACATAATAATATTTAATTCCATTACAAGTTTTCAGTGGCTACTAAGTCTACAACTTAAGTATATAATTATGAAAAGTTATTTATAACTTAAAACTCGTATTTTATCGGATAAAGTTAGTTTAGAACAGAATTGTTTATTCTAAATTTCTTAGCCACATACATACATATATATATTATTGACCTATTTTCAACTTTACTTGTTATTGTAAATTTTCGTAAATATTAAATATTCTTAACGACCTACCGATGACCTACAATAGTTTTAGAAATTGTAATATTGTATAGACAGCTACTTTGAAAACGATAAATGTGTACATAATAGAATGCATAAATATACCAGATTTCATGATAAGCTTTGATATGTATTATTTTCTTAAGCCAATTTCAGAATAATTTTGACTCTGATAAAACTGTTTACAAGAACGCGAGATAGGCAAAGAGAATGTTATTATTAAGATATTACTTGTTAACTGGCAGAACGCTACGCTTTAGCTTACCATTCCAAGAATTTAAGAAAAATAATTGTAATGGCTTCCCTACATCAGAAAAGATATTATTAATTATTTGTCTGTCGATTACACGAACGGACGGTTTAAAGTTTAAAAGAGAAAAATTTTAAAAAGACATTTAGAATACGTATAACGCAGCGAAAAATCTAATTTGAAACGTTTTCTTAATATGTTTTTTTCAATTTCCAAAGTGTGCGAATAACACTTTAAAAAAATGTTAAAAAAGAGAACAATTTACAGTTATGTCTACTTCATTATTACAATATTATCTCTATATATTAAACTTAACTTATATATATTAGGCAGGATATGGTACAAATCATTATGGATTAAAGGGAAAGTTACAAATACGCAAGTATAGACAAACTCTTAAATTAACCGTAAAACCCCGAGCTCGATATCTGCAGATGGTTTCGCACTAATTTGCCAATCGTCGGAAAAATTTTACTTCTGACGATTTCATACAATAATGCACCAGTAACAAATAATTATAAATATATATATATATATATATAGCAATTACGCACATATATATAATAATAATTTAATAGAACTTGTAACATAGAACAAAATAACTTAAGAATTTAAATATTCCATCTATTTTAGAGATTAAACTTCACATTTTGTCTAAATAGACACATTACTTACGAAGTCCCCACGTTCCCATCTTGATATTAGGACTAGCAAAAGCATTTATATTTGTTTGTCTTCATTTAATCTCATACGTATGTAGTCCATATATTATGTATATTACGGGCCATTTTTATTATTATAAACATTTTAAGAGAAAACTGAATTTTGGTACGTAGCACGCAATATCACTTAATGGAAGAAAATGTAAAACTGAATATTTTTTCATTATAAAGTCCAAAAAAAAATTTGTGTATATTTTATATATATTTATTTTGTGGCATAAAGGGCATTCACGTAAAAGACCTTAAAAGCCAAATAGACGAAACGGTAAACAGATAAAACCAACATATTTACCATAACATAAATGACTAACTCTATGTGAGTTGTACTAAAAATCAGGTAATAAAATGGTCAATTTTTACTGCCTTGAATTATCTACGTGACATATCGTATGATGCCATCCAATACGTGTCTGAAATACGCTGTTCGAGCCAGTACTAACTTTTGATGGTACCTGTCGAATCGTAATGAAGCAAGTCAAACGTTTCAAATATTCTGTGTGTGGTTAATCGATGTTTAAATGAATAAAGTTTTGTTATTTCAGATGAGCTTTCAGGATATTTATTGTAGCTTTGGCTCGTGAAAAAGAGCTTTGTTAGCTTCAGTTTATATATCATCTTGATATGATATTCGTATATACTCGTATGTACGAGAATATGAGAGAGTGAGAGGCTGAGGGCTTTACACATTTCTTTGACCATAGCAGAAATGGTGCGTCTGTACACGCATTAAATGTTTAATTTTTTTCTCTATAGTGGAGAATGGAAGCCACCAGCCTAGAGTAGACATGAGGGAATATACGTATTGATGGAAATTGTAACTTAAAAGTAAAGTAAAAGAACAGTTCATGTAACGTGGTTTTTATTGAGATATTCGCCATAGATTACAGAATGAGAAAGCCTTAGTCTATAATCTTTGCTTAATTGTGCTAATATGTAAGGGCAAAATTTATTGAATTATTACAACAGCTGTTTCCTCATCTTAATTGAAATACACGCACAGTCACTACGCTAAGATAAAAATGTGAACATAGAATATATTATATACATATATTTTGTTTTCGTATAAATTTATACGAGAACTGTGTCGGCGGGCAAATTAATTTAAATTTTGACTGAGCAATGTTTCCTTAATATGTAATTAATTAAAATGTTGTTCTGAAATAACGTTATTAATTTTTATCGTTTATTATATTATTTTCGATTAGGTTAGAGTATGTAGTGTTTTGACACTCTGTTCTTCGCTTTCCGCCAAATTGTGCGCTTGTTGAGTGTGTGAGTTCCCCTGAATTATTATTATTATTTCATTTTTTCAATTACGATCCAACCGTCGTATGTATTTACATTTTTATTTTGCATTTTATTTCAAACCATACTTTACTAGGCAGAACGCCTTGTCCGTGAGTCACGTGTTAGCTAGGTAGGGCTTGGGCAGTGAAGGTGCATGTTTGTGCATTTTAAAGGGAGCTCTTAAACCTACACTTGGGTCATAAGTCACAGGCACTGCCTCAGACCCCCAATTACAACTGCATACCCGCATAATGGGTTATTCTTTTATTAAGTTGTGACATCAATACTAGTTATTATATTAGTTCTTCCATTATTTTCCTATATTAATAATGGAGTATTCGTTTTTTTTTAATTTAGTATACTTACGTAATTTATATTCATATATAAGCCGCATCCAAATCGGAATAGCAGTTTCATTTCGCCCAAATAAATTTTGTTGATTTGGTGTGACACATATCTCTAAGAACATGCACCAATTAAACGCGAACCTATCACTGAAATTGTCTATTCTCTCTGACTACCCTGGGATACGGTAGCTCACAAGTAAGCCGTTCTTCGAATCTAAAAATATATTATAACTTCTTGAAACCTTTCTTTTAGCTCAAAAGTTACTTATAAGAAAAGAGCTCTCCACACTTCATAACCTTTGTTTAAAACGTATTGTTCCGGGCGCGGCAATTTTTGAACAAAGCCCGTATAGAATTCCTGTAGTGCCCCCTCGGTGAGAAAGGCGGCCATTTCATGAAATAAGTTTACCATTAAATAGGCTTTGTCACTTTTTCTCTCATGCTTTCCTTTTTGACCTAGTTTAGTATGTATTGAGAACATCGAGGCGCAGTGCGACACCTTCTGACTGTAAACGCGATTGATTGTGGGTTCGACTCCCTCTCGGGGGAATAATTATAATCAAAAATATTTTCACTTTTACGTTCTGGTACATAAGACAAAACGTAGCGTCAAGATCCGTCACTCATGTCTCGAATTCGGGCGTAAAATGGAGAACGAAGTGCCTTTACACAAAGTTCTCTCTGAATATACTGCTTTCCGAGTAAAAGCTTAAAGCTGTCTAAAATCTATTTTTATAGTAGCAAAATTGCTGGACCCATGTTGATAATCTAAAGCATATAAGTAAACCCGATTATTGAATCTTTTTGTTTTGGATTTATATAAAATATATTATTTACTTAGCTTCGCGCCTTATCACAGCTGGGTAGAAAAAGAGAACTTCATGTCATTTGAAAACAGTCTAAGTTTTCCAAGGGCTCGAATCCCGCTGCGTTCCATTTTTGATATATATGTGTGTGATTAACATTTTAAAATGAAAAAATATTCATTGATATAATTCATCTATTCAACATTTTAAAATACAACTATCCCAAAAATTAAGATTTAAATAAATATAAAACCATAGTATTTCGAACGTTTGCAGTTAAAATTACTTTTTTCCCTGTCCTTTAACTTCACATAAACATCCCATTATTCTGTACAATTAAACAGCCTTTATTATATAAATATCTAAACTAATTAACAAGTTGATTACTTCAAAAAAGCGTTACAGCCACGACTATATCTGTTTACATACAATTAGAATTAGAATTGGCACCTAACAAATTTAATATCAAGACCATTTACACCTTGCCTTGGGCTATGGAGAATTTACATTTGAGGAACCGTATTAAAACGCTTTGTGGCAAGAAATTTTGTGTGTAATTTTCAAATTTCCCCTTACAATGTATGGAATTTAAATTTTAAAAGGTGGATGGAGTAATTTAAAAATATGTAAAAAGTAAGAAAATGCCATCGTAGCGTAGTTACGAAATGTCGCATTGTTCGATTTTCAATTTTAAGTATATTTATATATAATTCAACATTATGAAAGTGTTATATATATGTTTTTAGAAAACATTTAACAATTTGAACGCAGTGGGATTCCAAGCGCTCTAACCGCTAAGCCATACGTTCATATATATATACAAGAATAGTTAGACTTGACGTAGTCTTTCTATTTTTATCAAACAACGCACAGCCGTGTAGCTACAATATTTAAAGAGCTGGTATTAACTGTATAGGTTCCTTAGTTAGTATAAGGGGGATCTGAGAGTGGATTAAAAACGAAAATGCAACTATTACGAGAACTGGGAAAACCGAGATTTTACCCTATATAGTTGAAATTAACACATAGCATAGATCGATATTATGGTAAATGTCATAAAGTTCAAAAAGCGTAAACCAAGTTGCGGGAGAAAATTAGTTTCTTTAACATTTTCATTGCCACTCGTTTTGTTTTACAACAATTATACAATTTCTCTAAATGAGCGAAAGGTTTCTCTGCCTAGTGCCTATCCAGGAAATAATGTGGACATCTAAAGAAAAAAATATACCAGCGGAAAGTATATTTGTGTTACTCTTCGTACTAAAGAAAAAAAACTAGTACTTTTAAATAGTTAGCTGTACTGCAAGGCTATTGTAATCTAATTTTTGAAATATCAGATTACAATTGTTTGGATTAAAGAAATTGGTAATTTCCTTGAACATTACGATAATATTAAAGAGTACCAAAATTATGTTCAACAAAGAATAAAAAAAACATAAAAGAACATTATAAATAAAGGGCAAAATATTATAATAAAATATTTATTTATTTTAATGATATGATAAATCCTGACAATTAATGTAAAATATTGGTTAAATGAGATAGTGTTTGCACTAATATTTGTCATTAAACTGAAAATATACTTTTTTATTATTTTGAACACGAAAGAGCCACTAATAGTCCAAAATGAATGCCACCTAGTATCAAATACAGCTTCTCGCTTTTTGCCGCTTAGCAGAGTAGTCAGAGAGAACCAAGAGTAACTTTAAACCGTTCTTCGAATCCGAGACATTGCGTGTTGAGTGGTGGACCTTAATGCCGCGCTTTGTCTTAGTTACCAGAGTGTAGAAATGGAAATCATTTGGAATATAATCATTCCCCCTAGTGGGAACTAATCAACAATCATCGCATATACAGTCAGAAGCTGTCACTGCGCCACCATAACCTCAAGAAATCAAATTCATCCGGGAACAAAATACACAGCTTTTCATTTAGAACTGTTAGAAGGCTACACGTTGTTATATAGAATATTTAGTCATCTAGTCTATTATTCTAGTTTAGAATTGAACATTAGCATTTCCAAATCCCGTCGCGTAGGATGCTCTTATTAGCATATGTTAAGATAATTGTTACTTTGCGTAATGTTCCTCAGTCATACTAAGATTAATCATGCACTTCGTTTCATATGAAATATATATTATATTAGATATATATTGGCAGAATGGAGATCAATCAAACTAAATCGCGGCGTTTAATTCTGCCGCATTAAAAAATTTGTCAAGAAAGTCGGTTTTTCACTTTCTGATTTCACTATTCCCGAATTCTAGATTGCCTGTTGTGGATATGTGTGGATGAACTCAATGCTGAGCTTTATCTTGTCACCAGAGCGAAGACATGAATAGTTTAAATATAATCATTCCCCCGAGTAGCAATCAAACCCACTACCATCGCGTATGCAGTTATTCGCAACGATGGCCTCATGTACTGTCAGAATATACAAACCTAAATACCTTTAAATATTTGCGTTCTCCAAAGAAGAAATTAAGCGTAAGTTTCTACTCCTGTAAGTTATGCCTGTCGTCCTAAGAAATTGTTATATGTTAATTAAATACAATGTTTTTTGAACCGGATGCGGAGCTTTCCAAGAAAATCATAAAAAATGTTTGGGTAAATATTGCATTTAAATATATTTAACAAATCCTTTACTATTCTGAAAAAGTTTGGTAATTTTGAACATATCTTTTCAATCATCTACTATAATTATATTTTTTCAGATTCTCAATAAAATCTAGAGCAAATAAGCAATTTATTTTACCAATTTGAACATCATTCAAGTTTGTTAATAAACAAAATGTTAACATAAAATCAATTGAAATATTCCCAACAGTAAAAAACACTTAAATAATAAAAAAAATGCATACAAATAATTCACATGCTCCAATTTTAATTACTCCAGTTTGAAAACTGATATTTTATGCCCCTGGCAAGCCCCTGGCAAGGCTACGTGTAAATGTTCTAGTGCGCGGCATCCCAAGAGGCGAATAAGACTGCACTACCGGCGATATTTTAAATTAAACTTTTAACAAAGGAAATTACTCATTTATTTTCTATGAGTTAATGTGAGTACAAAAAAACAGAACAGTCGGGAAAACAGAGAAAATCTATTGTCAAGTGTACTCCAATCTCCACTTATCATTTGAATTTGAGGTATTGCGTGTTAAGTGGCGGAACTAAACGCCACGCTTTGTTCTACCAGTGCAGCAAAATTAAAATAATTTAAATATGTACATTCCCCCTGAGTGGCGATTCGAACTCACAACTATCGCGTTTCACGTTTACAGTCAGACGCTGTCCCACTACGCCGCTATAAGACTGGAACGTTATTAGTATAGAATAAAACTGAATTAATGCTCAATTAATGAACTTATCTTTATACTTTAGCTTTATTACCTTTTCGATCTTTAGTCTTGTGATTTTGCAAGGACTATTTATATTAATGATATATAATATAAATAGTCCTTGCAAAATGAAACACAAATGTTTGGTTTTTTTTTTTAATATTTGATGTTGGAGCTGGCAACCCCCACCCTCCTCTGAGAGCTCCATTTAGCCACAATAGCCACCTGTTTAGCCAACTCCATATTGAGTAGGCTAAAAGCCCATCTTGGGAACCTTCTAGATGAACCTCTAGCCTGAACTACTGGAAACGGCTGGTTGGAGACCTTGAACCTGACTACCTCCTCCTCTACACTCCAATTCGACATAAGGTAGCAAAAGAGAGGTCCACCACTGAGCCCTGTATGCCGCACACAAATAAACACTATTCCTTGATTGGGAAGGGACAAATTAGAAAGTAGAACCCACACATGTACAGCTTCTCCCATGCTATTAGAGACGGGGCTAGCCTACGCCCGGGAATTGGTATTAAAGTATCGCCGAGGACCAACATTTTTCACGGCGACTGCTTACAAATTGCATCCCTCATTTGTATCCCCATTATGGTACCTCTGATCTCTACAAACGCGTGCGTGTGCGTTCAGTACCATGGAATTTCGGGGTATACCGTTGCTTATGTATGGCACTTGGATCCACGCACTGCTTCGGCTTCTGAGCCAGAATCGTCTCCCCTACTCTACACTACTGACGAGTTCGTAACAGACTCTAATAATCCTACAGTACCGTAATTAATTACTATTTTATCTCAACTATTCTCCATGTTATTCCCACGAGTATTGAGTAAAAAGATCCATCCAAGCAGTGCCCCAGTACTTGGATAAGCCTGTCGCAACTCGCCACGGTTATCGGCCGGTACTCTGGTGGGTATACCTCCCGCTCCTACTACAACCAAGTACAAAATAATACCTTTATTATGTACGTGATAGAAGAGAAGATATTATAATAATAATACCTTGACATTTTACAATAATTTTCCATTTGATTTCATCAGTTTTACGTTATCATATTGACAAAATGACTTTTTGACGTCACAACGCGTCAGCAAATGTAACCCCTACTTGCTAAGTATGAAGCATTTTCACCGGAACCCATTTTATATCTATACCGTCGCGTATTTCAATTTGCACAGTTATTATCCGCTTTGAAAAAGAGTATATTATTGTTGGAAGAAAAGCTATTTGTATTATAAAAGATTTTGTTTTTAAATATAATATACTAAGACACCGTCGTGGCGCAGTGGGTTGTCCCACTCTGGGCGTCTTACTGTAAGCATGATGGTTGTGAGTTCGAATGCCCCCACTCGAGGGTATGTAAATATTTAACATATTTTAATTTTGCACATTTTTATTGTTTTTATTTTGTACTTGTGAACAAATTGTAGCGATGAGTTCCGCAACTCAACTAGCAACGTCTCGATTTAAGGCGGAAAATGAAGAACGGAGTGACTTTACACTAGTTTTTTCTCTGACAACCTGCCCTTTGTTAAGAAGCGTAAAGCTGAAAAAATATATACTCTAAATCTTAAAGAAACTCTATAACAAGACCGTTGTGGCACAGTAAACCGTGACTGACAGTAAACGCGATAGTTATAGGTGGAACCTAACTCGGAGGAATTATAGTAGGTTATATTTAAATTATTCTCATTTCCCCGCTCTGATAAGATAAAGTTTGACGCTACTCTACACGCAATGTCTCGAATTCAGACGGAAACTGTAAAACGCAGTGTCTCGAAGGCGTGGAGTTAACTACTAATGTAACTGGTAATGTATTTGGGGGTTTTAGTTTTTACTAGATGTCCTGTTGACGCGTCAAGCAATTTGTGTGTAATTTAATTTATTTTTATGAATTATTTTAAATTATGCTTTTCTGCTCTCTTTCTTTATATAAACTGTAACTGTTCTAAATTTCATACTTCTACAACCGCGTAAGTTTCGTAATAAAAATTCTAAATGTATTGTATTACGTAATAATGAAAAAATGATCTTTTTAAAAATGGCCATATGACGTTTGTAAACGTAAAATAATTTTGAACGCAGCAGGATTTGAACCCGCGCCTCTTGAAAACCGTTCATGCGCTCCTAAGTGTGCGAATAATACTTTAAAAAGAAAATTATTTTTATTTATACCTCGCTGTACCACTTGTAATATAAGAAGATCATATATTTTATGCATAACTAAACCTCTACTTGATGAGACCGTCGTAGCGCAGTTGAACAGTGCCTGACAATAAACAAGATGATTGGCGATTCCATTCCCATTCGGGAGAATAAATGTATTTTAAACTTTATTAACTTTCTACTCTGTTACTATGATGAGAGGCATTGAGTTTAACCACTCAAACCGCCCCATACCGATTTGAAGCAGAAATTTGAGACCTACACTGCTATGCGTGAAAAGCTGAAAAAAATCAAGCAAATATAGTAAAGCTGACACTGTCTCTTATTTATAATACTTGACAGTATCTCTAAATGTACGAAAATTATAGACTAGAAAGCGAATTCACTAGATTTTCCACCCTTACTTTGCAATTTACAAATATATAAACCAGTACAATAATTAGTGAAATACAAATTTCAACTTAAAACCAATATCTAAAACAAATCTGAAGCAATACAGTTATCTAAGAGCCTATTACGTTACAATAAAATAGTAATACTAAGATAACACTGCGCCTTCGAAATAATAAGTCGTCTTAAATGTCTGAATTGCCATCACGGGCTTTGTTTAATCTATTTTAAACTTTAAAGTAAGTACATAAAGCTGATATTAGCTTAATTACAAATAGTCTTAGAAATCATTGTGAACGATTCATCTGCGAGAACGATTTAAATTTCAAATACGGGGGACCAGATCGGGGTATCCAATGAATGGGGGTACATTAACTCCCCTAGCCTAATGTCTAGTATTGTAGACCTTATCTTATAATATATTATAATAAAAGCTTTGTTTAATTTCATACAGATTATAGTGATAAATTCATGTACATATACACATTAGTCGTTAATTATTTTAATTAAACCTAACATTTTCTATGATTATTTTAATTTATACTTATTTTTATTTAAATGTATTATAGTAATTACTTTCTTAATTTTTATTTATTTTAATTGTTTGTTGTTTGTATGGTCCCCGTTTGTGCGAAAACCTAAATTATCTAGATTTTTTTTAATCCTCTTAATGTGGCAATATGTTCAGTGGCGCAGACGCAGTCCCACTGAACATATTGTCGAACACCCAACCGAGTTTACATTCAGAAATGTAAGCTCGATTGGGTGTGGGTTCGATCGGTTGGTAGAGGTTACATTTCAATTATTTTCATTTTACCGATTAGGCAAGACAAAGCGCGGCGTTGAGTTCTGTCAGGCGGAAAGTGGAGAACTGAGTATCTTGACTGCCTTTTTTCAGCCTGCTTTGTCTTTGTGCAAAATTGGTAATTGCTTGAATGTAAACGCAATAAACGTGAGTCCGTTTTTCTTTCTAAGAAATGGCGCCGTTTGACAAAATTTAGGTAAACTAAATATGCGTTAAAAACTACAAGCAATATAATATCGCTATAAATAAATAACAAGTTCTTTTTTATTCTAAAAATAAAGAACTAATAATTTAATATCTAATTTTTGTTTACACCTATGATGGCATAATGAATAAAGTATTTCAATAGAAAAAAATCTCTTTATAGCCTTTATATTCATATACGAGTAAGTGCAGCTTAGTCACTTAATTCTTTTTCTTTGAAACACTTCCTGTTTGTTATTTGGGTTAAAAGTAACGAAAAGGCTTTAGTACTTCTATTTCCTTTCGATCACATTTGGACGTTCGGGAAAAGAGGCTCTATTGATTAGTGAAAACTATTTACGTATATTCCAATTCGATAGTGCTTTTACTAGATCAAAGAAATTGCTTTAAATAAGAAAAGCTTTTCAATAATATTTTAGTTTCGATTTTTCAAAATACCTACTAAGAAATACCGCCGCTATCAGCGTAGTTGTCTCATTTACTACACATACATAAGGCCACATTGGAAGGAAAATAATAATTTGGTTCTTAGTAGTATAAAAAACTTATTACTATTAAGCTTTATAAACGCGGCGTTGATATTCGCCACTCGCACACGGTCTCGTTGAAATAGGAGAACTGAGTATTATGACATGACAGTAGGTTTTCTTTGACTATTATGCGGGAAAGAGCGTGAAAATACAAATCAGTAACATATGCGTGCATATGCATGCGCGAACGCATGGCTTAGCATTTAGAGCGCTTGGACGGTTTCCAAGAGGCGTGGGTTCAAATCCCAATGCGTTTAAATTTTTATTCATTTTCTAAACATATGTTATTCTATTCTTAAGTGTGTGAAGAACACTTTAAAATATTAAAAATGTTGTAAAAACCAACAGTCGTTTTTAGTAACATTTTAACATATTACGCAAAAAATTTTGCTAAAGCATATTTCAAATTAGATGATTTAAATTATTTACATTTTCCCGCTTTGGAAAGACAAAGCGCAAAGTTGAGTTCCTCCACTAACACGTAATATTTTGAATTCAACTGAGTATCATGACAGTAGGGTTTCTGACTACAAAACTAAGTAGAAAAGAATGTGGAAATAAAAAGAAAACAATAGTCTTTTAACATTTTTAAAGTTTTATTTACACACTTGCAAAAAACCCGGATATGCAAAAAACCCGTTTTCAATTTTTTTTATGTCAATCAGACAGTCGTTTATTAATTTTATTAGAACCCATTACCATCATCCAAAATAAATATTGCAACAGTATATTTCAAATTAGGTAATTTACATTTCAGATATATTCGGTATTACATAAAGCTGATATAAAAATGCCTTTTCCGAATTATCAAAGAAAATCTTACAAGTGATAAAAACAAACGATCCTACTAACCATTTTCACTTATAACAAGTTTCCGAAGTATCCGTTTTGCGCCATTTTACCTTTTAGGTCGAGAGGCGAAAGTTAGATTGCCTATATTATGTAATTTAAGATTGCTATAAAACATTAGATTAACATAATATTATTAATGAAAATGCGCTTTTTCCCCCATAGCAGGATGTAGTCAAAGAGAATTTAGTGTCACTCCGTTCTCCGCTTTCCGCCCGAAATCAAGGCATTTATTTTATTCGATATTTTCTAGACAACTTCAAGGTTAGACGATTTAGAAACTTATATTATATATTTTTTTAACATTTTGAAAAGTGTTATTCGCACACTTAGGTAATTGAAAAATACATATTATGAAAACATATAAAAATTTCAATCAAATTCATTTTCCTAAGTCTTATATCATAAAACGTATAACTTAATACACGAACTCGATATACATATTTTTTTCAGCTTCACGCTTTGTCCGGTAACGAAGGGTAGGTGTAGTGTAGGTGAAGTGCGTAGTGGCAAGAAACTCCGTTCTCCTCTTTCCATCTGACTTCGCCGCACTTTGTCTTACCAGAGCGGCCAAATCATTTGAATATCATTCCCCGGAGTGAGGATCGAACCCAGGACCAATCGCATTTACAATCAGACGCTATCCCACTCCAGAATGCAGGCTTCAAGATATATACGATTTAAATACACACACTCGTATTTACAAAACCTTCTCCTAGACTATGCCATACTGTTTTCAACAGCATAGAACAAGTAAGAAACCGGTGTGAACTCCACACCAGATGTCGCATAACAAATAGCGATGCGGTCGGAGATGATTTCGGGGCTAGCATAAATCTTTAAACGCTAGGAAGTTCGCATTAGACGGGACGGAATTTTCAAGTTAACGCTTGCGAGTTAC
The DNA here is from genome assembly GCA_038994665.1 of Podotricha telesiphe. Lineage (NCBI taxonomy): Eukaryota > Metazoa > Arthropoda > Insecta > Lepidoptera > Nymphalidae > Podotricha > Podotricha telesiphe. The sequence goes on from JAOYRR010000480.1 coordinate 25,989, forward strand.
ATTGTGATATTAGATTCATAACATGGCTGTTTCGTTTTGAACAAGTGCCCGCCCGTTTTTTTTTGGTTTTCTTAGTATTTATATACATATATATAAATTTTTTCTAACATTTTTTACAAGTAGAGGCTTAGTTATGCATCAAATATATGATCTTCTTATATTACAAGTGGTACAGCGAGGTATAAATAAAAATATCATTTTTTTTAAGTGTTATCCGCACACTAAGGAAATTGAAAAATACATATTTAGAAAACTTATAAAAATTTGAACGCAGCCGGATTTGAACCCGTTGCGTTCAAATTTTTGTACGTCTTCTAAATATGTCTTTTTTTTATTTATATACATATTTCTTTTTCTAGAATAAAAATTTGACCGTGGCACAGTTGAAAAGCTAATGTTGCGATACGATGGTTTTTGTAGTATATCTGAAATCAATGTACATTTATAATTTATTTATTTATTTTGATCCTCAACACAGCAAAGCACTGACAAATATTTAAAATACGATAAAGTATAGAAAATAATAATGAAAGATTGCCGCCACAATTATAAAATTAAATATAAAATAAAATTATAGGTGATGATGGCATGCGTTTGCTACCTGCAATTGATTTATTATTAATCACTCACGATTTTTACATATTTTTAGTATACATTTACTGTATTTTCGTATTATTATTTACTTATCTTACTTATGTAAATTGTAAGTTGTGTAAGTTCGGTAAGCATAGAAATAGTCAGTAACTAGCATTTTTTTAATATTGAATTTTTTTTTGTATTTGTTAACCCGTATAGACCCAGTTAAGACCATGTTAAGACCATGCTCTTCTCACATGGTCAAAGGTTGTCTGGCAGAGATTGCTACCAGCAATAAGACCGCCTTTGTACACTCTGTAATACTCATAAAATCTTGTTTACTGTTCCGCATTGGCTTTGTGGGCAATAAAGTATTTATATCTATGATAGATAGATAGAAATACTTTATATATTTATTTATAAGTGCCTGGTCACAGGTAGACTTCTACCTGTGGACACGGACTGTTGTATAGAGTTACACGTTGGGTTTTCTAAAATATATTTTTGAATACTAAAATATACGCAACTAATCTGTTTAAAACAGTTTCATTTCATTATTTAAATTAATCTTAGTAAGTTTGCAATAAGTAAAACGGAATTGTTGTTTGCATTAGCAAGTAGTATTAGGATATTTGTTTTATTATTTAACTCTGGTTTTTATTCTACATCATTGTATGTATGGATATATTTTTAGTCAAACTAAATTTTTCATTTCTTCGCTATTGTAGCTAAGAGAAAGCGCGGCGTTCAGACCCGCCACTCATTACGCAATGTCTCGATTTCGGGAAAAAGCGTGAAGCTACAAAGAAAAAAGAACAACATTTTCCTGGTTTCTGGTCTGGTCTGGTCTTATTAGACAAGAGGGCAACACGCAATGCCATCATCATAGCGGTTATATGAAGAACTACGTACCTTAAAATCAAGTTTTCTTTCGCGAGAGCGAAGAAATGAAAATGATTGCATCGGACCCACAACCAATAACGTTTGCGCGTCTGCAGTCAGACGCTATGACTCCGCCACGCAGGCCATGGCCTCATATGCTTCGTTATCTAAAAGAGTACAATGGTTTAATTGCCAAATTAAACAAGTGACAATGACCCCCCACGAATTGCCATCACGCTTCGAATTACTTGAAAGCCTAACAGAGTCTGAGGCAGCGAGCGTTAAATTAACCCTTTATCGCTCCCGACAGTACGACGCAATTACAGAATGACCGCCGTTCTAATAAATGACAAAATTTAACATACGAGTACAAAACGTAACGTTTCATTTGAAATTTGCTTAATTGTAGCCTTAAAAATGCAGTTTTTTGGGTCGTGAGCTTTTAACGGGAACGGTTTATTGTGAAGATGGATAAATTCAAGTTTTAACTGTGACTTTGAGTATTTTGTTTTTAAATTACGGTATATGTAAAAGTACAAGTTATTGAGTTTACTGTATGTGGTATATAGAATATTCGTATGGTTGTCGTGGGTTGGATCTCCACTTATTGGATCTCAAATTATTATATTGAGTTTTTTTTATATTTCCGCTCTTATACAAAAAAACTTGGCGTTGAGTTCCGCGGCTCAACAAGCAATGTTTCAGATTCAAAAACAAAAGGATAGAAAAAGGAAGAAGAGAAAAGGATTAAAAAAAAGGCAACTTTTTCACTTTATCAAGTTTCAAATGACTTGTACAGAAGTTTCATATTAAAAACATTTGATCAAATTATTTCAACGCAAGAAATTCTACAGAAATGAAAGTAAAACTTAAAAAAAGCTCCTCATAAGAAATAACGCAACCACGTCCTTGGTATAACATTATTTAACATATGTTAGTAAAAATCTAAAGGTGTTTATTTTTACACACGATATTTTCATACAAAAGTGGATTAAAACTAATTTGAAATAGTACTATATAAGTAATAATTCGTTTTGTTTTTTTTTTCTTTGTAATTTTACAAATTTTGCGGACTTCTTAAAAATCCAACTTCATATAATATTACAAAAATTTACATTTCACTGAATGATTAGAACCTATAACCATTATAACAATCATACTTTCACAACTGCACCATAACGAGTTTACTTAAATATATTTTTGTATAATCAAAATTGAGGCCATCGTGGCACAGTGGACTGCAGGAATTGATAATATTGGTTTTTTTTTTTAATTCTCCATTCTGGTAAGACTCTACTGACACTTAGTATAGTATAGTGTTTCGAATTTGGACGGAAAACGGAGTGTCTGGACACTAGGTTATTTGCCTGCTGCAAAAACGTGAATAACAAAAAAAGAAGAGTTCTATTCAATCAGCGGCAGTGATTTTCTTTAATCAAAGTCGAGGTTTCAAATACACAGTTACTCGTAACATTAATATCAGCGTTGTATCGCAATATTTATTCATTAAGTAAATCTTTAAGGCAAATTATGATATACTACCAAGCTGTGGTATTACTTACATATAATATTTAGTTCCTGCTTAGTTTCTAGATGTTAAATTTGTATATTTTAAAAGTAGTCATTTGCTTTTGTGACTTCCGCCAGCCGCCGCCGCGTCGTTGAGTTCCGCCAGTCAACACGCAATGTCTCGGATTCAAGAGGAAAGCGGAGAACGGAGTGATTCTCTCTGTATCCTGCTATGCGGGAAAAAGCGTTAAGCTGAAATAAATACTTTTTACCCGTTATATATTGATTACAATTCTATACTTATTAACTTACTTTAAAACACAATAGATGTTAATTAAAATTATTAAAATCCATCACATCATGGCGCATTGTGACAGCGTCTGATTGTGAATGTGACAGATTGTGTGTTCGATTCCCACTCGAAGGAGTAATTATAATTTAATTATTTACATTTACAAGACAAAGTGTGGCGTTGAGATTTGCTAATCAACACCGTCTTGATATTAGGTTCTCTCTGAATAAAACGACAAATAAACAAACTAACATTTAGAAGTTTCGCGTTTGGCTTAGTAATTGAGTGAAATGGAACTTTAAGCCAGTCAAATGATAAATATATTCAACGTGTCGGTTATTTTGGGTCAGCCAAATTATAAGGCAGTGTTACCATTAAAAATAATTACAGCTTAGCTCTTAACTACATATCGTGAGGAAATGTGCATCAGTTTTGTGTTGAGCTAATTTGTAAGGATAAATAAAACAGTTGGCTATGGTGGCGCAGTGGGGAGCGTCTGACTGTAAATGTGATGATTGTGGATTCAGTTACCACTCGGGGGAATAGTTATATTTGATTTATTTTCATTTCTCCATTTCTGTTCATTCTGGGTACAATATATGTATAATTAAAAATAATTGAACTGGTTATACATTTTCATATTTATATTAGAGACAAAATTGGTTGTTTTTATAATAACTTTTTTACAACAAGCTTTTGACAAACTATTGTTTAAATTATATTTATAACCATTTTTCCGTTCATTTTCCGTTCCGCTTGGAAAAAAATGAATAGTTTTATAATATTAGAATTCAATATTTCAAGGCCAATCGCAGTGTCGCAGTGTCTGACTGGAAAAGTGATTGGTTGTGGGTTCGATTCCCACTTGGAGGAATGTACATATTTAAATTATTTTCATTTCTCCGCTTTGGTATCGAAAACAAAACACGGTGTTGAGTTCCGCTGTACTTTGGTACTTTCCGTGCGGCAAGTGGAGACATACCTATTATAAACTATTCTTGGCCCGAGCTTCATACAAATTTGTTTATATATTTAGTTGAGTTGTAAAAAGAAACTAAAAATACAAGCTTTCCAATAGAATAATAAAAAAAAACAAATCTATTTTATACAATTATATATTAACATAGAAAATTAACACCAACTTATTAACTTGGCAAATTTCCAACATTAATACACTGTTCTGGCTAGAATATAACAACCTAAAATTTTATTACCGCTCGGGACGGGGAGGTAATAAACATACAGGGGAGCTTCGTCCAGGTAAAATTGGCGGTAAATTTTTAATGAGTACCGAAATTATAAGTCGAAATGCCCACGCATTATGCGAGATTATATTTATTTAACCCGAATAGTTATTTTAAGTAAATAAGCTAGATATGGTAACAGTGTTTGCTTTTGAGGTTTGGGTCTTTTCTGTCTTGGTAGAATTGCCTTCGCAAAACCTTTGTTTATTGTTTTTTTTTTGTATTATATAGAAACTTATTAAACATTTTGTATTTTAAATAAGAATGAGTGAAAAAGAGATGATAAGTCATTTCATTCTCTAATTTTTTAATAATTTTGGGAAACTTAACGTCGCACGTGGCCGAGTAATTAAGCCGAATATACTCATAAATATGATAATTGCAAGAAATTTATATAGGTAATGTTTTTTTTATTTATATTAAATATTTATTTTAAGTGAAAAAATAATAGTGATGCTTTGTGACAAAGCAGTATTTATTTTAATTGTACATAAAATTAAAAATCCCCTATATTGTTAGTGTAAGACGAGAGTCTAGAACGAGAGAAGATTCTTCTTTGCATTCCATGGATTCACTGTGATGCGCTACAGTAATAGGAGCTCCGAGCATTACCTGTGACTTAATTCTAGCCAAGTGTAGGCCTAAGGGGCTCATTTCTTCTCACTCTCCTTCATATCCTCTCTGTACCTAAATCTCTCACTGGTAGAATTTCTCGAAATCGGATAGAGTGGAGAACGGAGTGTTTTGTCACGAGCCTCTCTCTGCCAATCTGGCAATGCAGGAAAAACCGTGACGGTGAATGACTTTTAAATGGAAATAAAGTTGCGAGCACTAACTAGTATATATTATTTATAAGCTTGACAAGTAACGTAGTCTATAAATATTTATTAAATATGGATTATCCCATTCGAATGTTCGATGAAACAAATAACAATTTTCGTGATTCAAATGGATTTATAGCTTAATTTCATTTCATGTTGCTTTTGTTGTTTCAGTAATTTGTATAAACAAATGATTGTGTATGTATGATAGGCGGAGAGCCTAGAGAAAAATCACTCCTTATATCGGTCAAAGAGAAATATTATATATTAAATAACCTGCAAAAATCTCATATGTATAAGTACACAGACTTGAATGACATTGCCCGCATTCTACATATTATTAGTACCTGGAGCACATCATTTTGTCAATCAAGAAATCCTCAAAAATAACAGGTGTTTTGTGTTGGCAGTCCCAAGGAGCTACCCAAATGAAATACTCCTACTCTTTCCCCACAATATTAAACAATTATAAGTTGGGGGTGTCAAAAATCTAGGTATCCCGGTGGACTGCACTCACTTCTCCGAACTGAGCCATAGGATTTATTATACCATAGACAGGCTATAGATGGAAGAATCTTTTACACATAAATATAAAATATCTTTGGCATTAAAAAGACAGTCTGCCTCTATAAGCTTATTTAAATATACGCTTAAGAATTACTATTTTCAAATAAATACATTACTATATTTTTATATAAATAATGCGTATATAATTATGTATGTTTGTTCATCAGTATCTATTTAGTTTGTTATTTAACTTTTTGTTGTTTTATTTATGATTTATATCTTTTCTTTGTGTACAATAAAGACTTTTTATCTTTATTTTAATGATATGAGGAAGACTATCACGATTAGAAATAATATAGAAGGCGGATTAACATTAATTCGGCCGAAAAGCGGAGAATGGAGAGTTAAATCACTAGGATATTTACAGCGGAAAGCTTTTTTGTAGCTAATTTAAACAAAAATCTATATGTTATCTATATATTATATATTTATATAGGCATCAAAGTTCTCTTGAATGTGTTTTCAACCTATAACTAACGCATCGGTTAAACTATATAATGCTGTATTTTAAAAAAAATACTTAAGTAGTGACTATTCACTAATTTAGTGAGAGATAAAGGTCTAGTGACTCTTCTTAAATTTAGGAGAACGGAGCGATTTACATCTTAAATTCGAGATTTAATTTTAGAGAAATAATAAGTTATTTGCAAAGTCAGAGCTGACGTGAGTCGAATATCAAGTAAAATGCAGACAAAGTCGAACACCACAGCAAGCTATTCATAATTAAATGTGTCAAAACCGGCTGGCGCTAAGTAATTAAGACGTCGAGTATACGACAAGTAACATTATTGTTTCTTAGTCGAAGTTAAAGTTAGTATCCACTATATTTATTTAATAAACTTATTATTAAATTTAAAATATATAATTAATCTGAGTTGATCTCTCTCGAAGATCTGTATAGAAAATATAGAGGGATTTGAACCCCTGACTTTGTAAGCGACGTCCAAGGGCAGTTAATTAAATTAAACGCTTAGAATCCGATTCATTATAATATTTTTGTTCCTTAATATCGTAATATAATTGTTTATATACAATTCGTATATATCTAAAATCGGATATATGAAGAGAAATTTTGCATATGAAATTTTAATTTGTATGTGAGGCCATCTCATACGCGATGCTTGTGGGTTCTATTCCTACTCGGGGGAATGATTATATTCAAATTATTTTCATTTCTTCGCTCTGATGACAAGACAGAGCGTGACGTTGAGTTCCGCCCCTCAACACGCTATGTTACAATTAGGGCGGAGTGGAGAACGGAAACTTAATTCGACTAGTTAAAACAGATCTGAAGTACGTTTTAGGCGTCTGTATACAAATATATATATATGTAAAACTAATACCGAAATCACTAAAACTTCCTAACAATTTCAACAGGTTCTCTCTAAATCGCTTATGCACAATATTTAATTAATCTACTAACAATTTTGATAACAACTCTCAAGAGACTCAACAATTGATCATTTTTAATATAATTTTACCGTAATTTCACAAATATTATTAGCGTAGTGAGTTATTGAAAATTCTAATTGAAATTAACTTTATACGTTGGCGTAACTCAACGCTGCACTTTGCCTTGCTTACCAATGTGGAGAAAGGAAAATAATAAAATCATGATCATTCCACCGAATGGGAATCGAACTCACAACCAGTCGCGATCACTGTGAATCACGGTCCCTCCGTGCCTCCGTCCTCCACTTCACATAAATTGAGTACTTTCATTAGAATTTCTATAGAAAATTACGTTTATATATTAAACATTATATTCGTTGTAGCATAAACATATACAATAGGCAAGTCTCTTTATCTGGAGATAATCCTAATAAGTCTTAAGAGATTATAAGACTTTATAGTCGATTATGTCAAATATATATTATATTTTGTTCAGTTATAAGATATTCTTGAATTGAATTAATTCATTATTATTTTATATAAAGTTATAATTTTATCGTCCGACTCTACAATTAAGCGGGCAAAAGTAAAAATTAAGCAAAAGTCTCAAGCGTCTTGCGAAAAGCATGCATTGCATTCGAGATCCCATACTTTCTGAAAGGTAGGTGTTATTAAGTTTATTAATATGTAAAACATTATTAGAAAATGTATGTAAACATTTGAACTCAGCGGGTTTTGAATTCGCGCCTCTTACTTAACGTCCAAGCGCTCTGACCGCTAAGCCATGCGTTCCACATTTGTATACGCTTATTAAAACTTATTTGTGTTGTTGTTAAAAGTCAGAACATTTGGACGGTGTCCAAGAGTCGCGAGTTCGAAACCCGCTGCATTAAATTTTTTATACGTTTTGTAAAAATGAAATTTTTTATACGTTTTATAAATTTTCATATTTGTAAGTGTGCGAATAACATTATATAAGAAATGTAAAAAAATACTTTTTAATTATTTTTGAAATCAAACTCAAACTCTCCAAGAAACCTACATGCCAAATTTCAATGCATTTCATGCATTCTACGTCCAGTAGTTTCGACTGCACATTGTCAGTCTGCCAGTCACCCACTAACACAAGAGATATATAAATATATATAGTTTCAATATACTAAAACCACACCAAGAGACGCCCATTTTATTTTCAATTACACAAAGACATCCAGTTTTCTAATGTAAAAGGCGGGCGTGGACAAAGAATCAAAAGCTTATCAACGAGTCTTTTCATCGATCTTGTTCTAACACAATGACCTTTTAATCCACCCAATTAGTTAGAGATAAATCTGTTGACAGGCTAAAAGGACCTTGTAAATGGACGACGGCAACTATTAATAGTAGCCTAAGCAATTGTGTACATTACTCGTTTTGTTATATTCATATAAATTATGGTTGAACATTGAACGCAATGAACATAAAATTCAAGGGGAACCAAAAGAAAATGCTAATTTACTGTGCCCTAAAAATGGAAGGTAGACACGCAATTGTGTGGTTTTTGTAATGAAAATTAAACCTTATTCTAATAGATTTATAGTTATATTTCTTTGGTATGTATTATCGTTTTTTGCCTACAAAGCGACATCTAGTTGTTATAATGATAAATGATTGTAATGGCAAGGACGCGTGAAACTTGTAGTTCTCGAGAGGCGTCTTTATTTATTAGATTATATTTCAATGATTTGTTTTCATTTAAATATTTTTATTATTCTATTTTTGGAGTAAAACTTGATATCGGTTTAAAATAATATTGTTTCTTTGTATGTTATTGTCACAAGTTGCATTTCTTGTTCAATTAATGTTATAAATTGCTATTAAGTAAATATATTGCTATGTAGGTCATGGTGATGGAGTGGACCTGTGTCTGGACTAACAAAACGCAATGGTCGTGGGTTCAATGAACATTTTGGGGAATTATGTATTTTTGAATTACTTACAGTTTACCATTCTGGCAAGCCTGTTAAGTCATGAATTTGGAAAAAAGCTTAAAGTTAAAATTAATGCAATAACAACAGATCAGAGAGAGTACATTAATGTTATTTGTTACCGGACGTATACAGTCATATCCGGACTTATACAGTCTGTTATTTATTTCACAGCGCTCAGGAGACAAGCCTCCTACCAGTTCGACCGACGAACTGGTCAAGGTCGCCGGATGCTGCTGAATGCGGAAAGCGCAGGACCGTTCATCGTGTAGATCCTAAGAGGAGGCTTATGTCCAAAAGTGGGCGTCGATAGGCTCAAAAGACGATGACGACAAAAACAAAGTTGAGATATTTTGTTTTGAGTGACGTAATTAAACACCGCTTATGCCTTAACAGAGTAAATTAACATAATTTTTTTTTTATAGTAAACACCGAACTTACAGCCACCGCAGTTATATTCAGACACTGCCATATTTCGCAACGACGCCCTCTAGAATAACAAAAATAAAATATTTTCGATTAAATTTGGAATTTTCAATCTACATTTTTCTATCCAGTCCTAAAATATTTTCATTTACTTTATATTAATATATATTTAAGCAAAATAATCTCTTTTTTTGCATTATAATAATTTACGTAGAACGTCTATACCTTTTGTGTAGTATAAACTAGAAATTGGCCCTGACGATGAATATTTAAACGTTAAAGACTAAGGAAACAATAAAGCTGAATTGAAATTAGAAGCTTTTAAGTAATTGAATAGAAGCCTTGATACGATCTTTGCCTTCCTTTTTATCATACGTTTATTTATACTAATTGTAGACCTTCATGGCACAGTGGGCCCGACTGTAAACGCGGTTGTGGGTTCGATACATACTCGAGGAGAAGATTTATTTATACAACATATTTTTAGAAAACGTATAAAAATTTTAATAATAATATTTGAAAATAAAGATCTTTAAGAGGCGTGTGTTCAAATCCCACTGCGTTCAAATTTTTATACGTTTTCTAAATATGTCTTTTTCAATTTCCTTAGTGTGCGAATATCACTTTAAAAAATATTAAAAAAAATGTACTTTTATATTCAAATTATTTTCATTTCTGCACTCTGATGAGGCAAAGCGTGGCGTCGAGTTCAGCCACTCAACACGCAATGTCGTAATGGAAAAAGGAGTGTCTTGACACTAGGTTATCTCTATATAACCTGAATTGTGGGAAAACGCATGAATTTGGTAGAGATTGTTATAGATATATATATCGGGTGTCGAGTAACGCAATTGCCGTACTTTGTCTAACAAATTAAAAAAATGTAAGCATTTCTGTGTTTGTATTTGAACTAACAACTATCGTGCGCAATCAAAATCATTCTAACTGCATCAGAATGTTGTAAAATTACAAAAAAATATGTTTCTAAATAAAAAAGTTTATTTGTATCTTTAATATGCTCGCTGCTATTCTAAATACGAAAAAAGGTTGCTCACACTTGAAGGTATTGACAGGTGTAAGTTGGCGGCAAATATTATTGTCTAATTCATTATGCACTTCCAGTAGATATTTTAAATTATAAATTAAGAGTGACGTTGAGTTCCGTCACTCAACACGCAGTGTCTCAAATTCGGGCGAACAGACTGTCTTGATTCAACACTTATATTATTTCTATCCTGCTATGCGGGAAAAAGCGTGAAGCTGAAGAAAGCTCCGTTTTAGTTGATATGCAAAATTGTTACATGAATCCCTAAATAGAGTGTAATTGATTTGTATTAATAAAACCCTATCCTTCCGTGAAGCTTAGCGAGTAATTTACAGGCGAAACATACAAATATACAAAATACACATGTTTCGTATACATTTTTCGAATTAAAAACACGTTGTTAAGTAACAGATATTGTATACTTAATGTCAATGTCATAATGAATTTAGAAAAGGTGTTAAAGGCATTAGGCAATTTCCATACTACAATATTAAATCTACATAATAGTTATACAAATAAATATAAATATATGTTATATAAACGACTGCACGCTGCCATTATATAAAGACTAAGAGCCTGATTCAATAAGAGTATCGTAGCAAAATACAAAAACTTCCAAAGAAACAAAAACTCAATAATACCATTCAAACACTTCGTACTTAGCTTCCTTACCTTTTTAATATGCTAATGGTGACTCTTTTGAAGTGACAGACACACGACCGCACCTTGGCTTAGGCCTTTATGGCGTTACACTAAGGTTCATATTCGAATAAAACAAGTGTGATATATTCGTCGTGTGCGTATGTACAGTAAGCAAAAGCGGTTTATGAATATAAAATGTATTTATCCCATAAATGGCCAGTTGGCCACGATGTGGATCAAATATATACATTACAGGTCTATATTTGAGGCAATCGTGGGACAACGTCTAACAAAAAATTGATTGTGGGTACGATCACCACTCGGAGGAATTATTTAAAAAAATATATTTTAATTTCGCTCTGATGCAAGGCAAAGTCCAGTGTTCAATTCCAACACTCAACACGCAATGTCTCGAATTCGATCAGAAAGTGGACAACGGAGTGTATAGGCACTAGGTTCTCTCAGACGACCCTGCCCTGCTGAAAAAAAGCTTGAAGCTGATTTTTTTATTTATACCTGTTTATTAGAGTTGTGCCGATTATGACTTTGGCCGACTAGCCAACTAGCCGATTAGATGGTATTTCATATCATGGTATTTCATATCATGGTTTTGAAATCTCTCTACATAAATCAGAACACAGGCTTCTACGCAATCTGGAACAATTCGCACCTGAGCAGCACAAGTATTCAAAATAAGACGCATACAAACAGCTAAGAAAATTATATATGAAATATTTTTTATTATTTTCCTATACTGATAAATACTTAAATGAAGAAGAAGAAGGACGTGGATGGATCTTTTTCTGTCACAAACAGAGGAGGTTTCATTGTACCTATTTATAGCCCGGTACCCAAACATTTGACTAATATCAAGCGTATGGAGGATTTTAAAAATTGTACTTGGGACCATACCTACTTTATGTAATTCTCTTTATCACCCGATTCCATTTTAATGTCACAAAATATTTTTAAATATATTGTCGCGAAAATAAGAAAATCACAATGAACAATCATATAAAAATGACAGATTCCAAATTCAAAAATAATATTTTGTTTATATTCAATTATAACTGTATTTATGGCTAGACTACACATAACCTAATTTTTTCATATATATATGTAACCATTCTGTTACTATAAAACATAGAAGCTTCATGCTGTCACTGCATATCTCAACGATAACCTAGTCTTATACTCCCTTAGGGGGGGATACACCACCTGAATCCGAATTTAAATTAAGTATTAATTGACGTTATTAAATATTGATTACCAGAGCGGCGATATAAAGGTTATTTAAATATAATAATTACCCGAGATAACATCAAACCTACAACCATCACGTTTACAGACTACCGCTGCACCACTGCGCCACTATGGCCTATAATAATTACGATATAAAAATTTAAGCTAAATATTTTTCTTCTTCCAGTACATTTACGTGAGCTAATTTAGCTGAGAGCAGAATTTATAGGGTTGCTGTGATCACTACGCTTTTATGTTATTCGGTGGAAAGAAAACGAGTATGGTATCAATTTGAATACTGCACAGTGTTCGGTTTGCGATAAGAAGACAAATGTTTCAAGGTTCCCCCAGCGAAAATACAATTATAGCTTATCGTTTCTGATCTATTAAGAATTGTCAATTTTTTTTAGATATATATCTATATAGTATTTGAAGGAAAAGCCAACAGATTTATATAAATTATATTGTAATTTCGTAAGTAATGTAATAATTAACGTTAAAATGGGTTAAAAAAATATTTCGTTACTTAAAGTTCACAATGAGACAAGAAATGCTAAATCTACTGAGGTGCTAATAATAAAAATAAAAGTTTGTTGTAACAAGCGTATGATATAGAACAGAACGTTTGGCTTAGCGGTCAGAGCGCTTGGACGGTTTCCTAGAGGCGCGGGTTCAAATATCATTAAATCTCGTAAATGAAAGTCTTGCCTTAAACCATCAAATGTACATTATCATTATTTTTTCTATCGCTCTTTCTATTATTTTTTCTATCTCTCCTCGCTTACCGTGAAATAATATGTCAGTATAAAAAAAGAAAAACATTGCATACAGCGTCGGAGATAAACTGTCAACGCTTGCGTGTTTGATTCTTACTCGGAGAAATTATAATATTTATATTATGTTCATTTCTACGCTCTAGTAAGACAAAGCGCGGCGTTGAGTTCCGCTTATCAACCCGTAATGTTTTTAACCCGTAAAATTTCTCACGGGAATTGATCAACACATTATCTTAACAATAGTTTCTCTCTAACAACTGCTTCATTGTCTTTATATGTTATGAAGAAAACTTCAAACTGGAAATGCCAGGTTTAAGTAACCTTTTAAACCCTTAAGTCTAAAAGTCTCAACGAACCGAAATACCAGACTAGAAAATTGAATTTGAGCTCAGGAGAATAAACGTATTGCATACTTGTGGATATCGAAATTTCAAAACAAATGTGAAGTTATTTCGTCGAGGGAATACAAGTATATTGTTCAAGAAAGAGACAATTATATACTCAAAACTTAAAAAAAAGTACTTTGACGGTTCTTCCCCCATTGCGTTGTAAAGAGCATATAGTGTAACACTCTGTTCTTCATTTCCGCCAGAATTTGTGGCATTGCATTGATATGTTGCGTAACTCAACGCCGCGTTGTGTGTACAACTGTGGAGAAAGGCAAATATATAAATTGTAAACTTATTTATTTGTAAATAGTATAAGATATTAGTTTTTTTGTTATAAGATAGTAACAATTTATATTGCAGACATTTGGTCGGTACGCTTTTGTCCTTATTAAGGTATTTATTTTGATAATGTTAAAAACTATTAAATATAGTTTTAAAAACTTCAATTCTACATTGCTATCATTTTGTAATATTTTTAAGCACATAATGGTAGTGACTTCAATTCAGAACCTATTGTGTATTGTAATTGCCTATATATTAATACAATTGTCAAAATGATTTCAATACTAATCTGAATACTTATATAAATACAAAAAAAGGAAAAAACTAATTGAACATAAATTTATATTTTTGAATCTAATCATATACGTATACGTATACGTGAAATTTAAAATAATATTCAACAACAAATCAGTATTCATTTAAAAAAAGAACATCTATAACGAAAACTATAAGTATATTTTTTAGTAAAATCAACCAACGATATCTATGAATAACATTTATTATCAAAGAGTGATAACGTAAATACAATAAATAGCCAATTGATAAGAGTCCAAATTACTGGTTGAGTTGAAAAAGATTATTGCCTTGATTAATGCTCCGTCCACTACAGATATTGTTTATCGAGCGGTGTCTAACGCAGCGCTATGTCTTACCGGAGGGGTGATATAAAAAGAAGTATTTAAATATACTTCTTTCTACAACTGAAAATTGAACAGTAACTGTTCGATTTTCACTTTTTCTCATTTTATTTTTAACGATGATTTCTTAATTTTATTGAATTATTATAATTACTAGTAGCCCTGTTGACGCGTTGCCATAGCAACGTGTACGTTACCTTTATACAGATGTGTACGCCAAACATATTGTAGTGTTTATTATATTTATGTTATAAATATTAATTTCGCACTCCTTTTCTATATTAATATTGTTAATAACTGTGCTAAATTTAATACTCCTTCACCCGCGTACGTTTCGTAAGTTCGTTGATCATTTTCAATGTGTATATCACAATACTGACATTTTATGTTAATTGCAATTCCATCGTGCTTGTATAGCCTATTTGAATAGATAATGTTTTAAAGGCCATTGTAGTGCAGTGTGACAGTGTTTGACTGTAAGCGCGGTTGGTTGTGGGCTGGATACCTAGTCGAGGGAATTATTATATTTTTCTCAGTTCTTACTTTTCGGTACTTAACAAAAAGCGCGGCGTTGAGCTCCGACACTGACCACGCGATGTCTGGATTTGGCAGAGAGTGGAGAACGCAGTGTCTTGATTTCTTGAGTGCTTTTCTCTGACAGCCATGCAATGTTTAAAGCTAAAAAAATGTCTTTCTTTTAGCATTTTTTCTTTATTTTTATATATATATAATAAATTTAAAAATATAATTATTGAAAAAAAACCCAAAACAATGATTTACATAAAATTTTTGCTGTTTGTCTGTGCGTTTATGCACGATAATACCAGAAACCGCTTAACCTTCATTATTGTATTTTGATAAACTTCCTTTACATTTAGTACTTTTTGTATTGCAATCGGTTCGTAAATAAAACAATTACAACAATTTAAATTTTGTTCGACAAAATTGCTATAAAAAACCCCAATGTAAATACATTGGCTCAAATTTTAATTAATTATAGCCGTGTACTTTACACAGACGAAGCCGCGGATCGGGCGCTAGTACTCTAATAAAACACTTAAATTTAAATAGCACATTTGAATTTAACGCTTAGTATAAGTGTAATATAAAAAATATTTATATGTAGATAATGGTGAGGATTTCGCATTAGGTAACATAATAGAAGTTATTATTATAATGTAATAAAAATATATGGTGACAAGTGTTTGTTTTCCTAAATAAATAAATAAAAAAACGTATAAACGGTACCTAAAATTTTTACTTACTAGCGGCCCGCCCGCGGCTTCGACCGCGTGAATTATAGCTGGTACGTATTTTACCTGCCTTTTAGTAAAATTGAAATTACTAACAATGAAATTACTGAAAAAACTAAAAGAATGGAAAGATATAATAAAATAAACTATGTACCTTCTCATACCCATAAGTATCTCTATATAAAATTTCATCACAATCGGTTCAGCAGTTTGGCCGTGATGACGTCATGGACAGACAGACAGACAGTGACACTGTTTGTTATCCCAAATAAATAAAATAAACAACAAATTTTATCCACCTAATAATACAGCGCTACAGTAAATTATTATCAATTATAATAATTTATCAAACTTTAAACTGTAAATACTAATATTAAAATTGTATAGAGCTTGATAATTTCACAGTTTCAAACCAATGTCAGGATGGCCGAGCGGTCTAAGGCGCCAGACTCAAGGTTTCCCTTGCCTATAGCAAATAGGTGCGAGTTGTTCTGGTCCTCTCTGAGGGCGTGGGTTCGAATCCCACTTCTGACAAAATTGTTTTTTTGTTTTTTTTTTTCATTATTCTTACTATAGACTTTTTTACTTAAGCTATGTCTAGTTGTTGAAATACAGAATAACAAAATTATCGATACTATATTAATTTTTTTAGTATTATTTTAAATATAACAAATTTCAGTTAGTTATATTCATTTTTAGTATTTTTAAAGTGCTATGCACACATTAAGGAAGGTGAGAAACATTTTTTTAGACGACGTATAAAAAATTGATTGCAGCGGGATTCGATCCCGCGCCTCTTGGAAACTGGACGGACGTTTCCAAGAGAGAGAGAGTTTAAGTCCCACTGCGTTCAATTTTTATCACATTTTCTAAAAAAATATATACTCATGTTGTAAAATGAAAAAAAAACATTGTTGAGGATTTAAATACACTAATAATGTATGAAATGACAAGTGCAATATTACTTATTTCTTTGGTAAAATTAGATTGAGGTTTTAAGCATTTACATGAATATTGAAGTTTCTTAATAACTGTTTAAATTAAAATTTTGATGTAAATTTTAAGTTTTAACATCCTCATGTTTTCAGCTATAGGTTAGGTTCCTACTCTAGGTTTCATTCCTACTCGGCTCTTTTTCCGCTCTCATGAGACGAAGTGCGGCGTTGATTTTCACCATTCAGGGCACAGTTATCGTAATTATTTGGGAAACAGAAAATTTAGTGTAACATGCCAAGTTCTCTATGCCAAGCCTGATATGTGGGAGATTATTGGATCAAAAAAATATTACATTATTAGCAATTACTATAATTAAACTGATGAAATATGAATGAATATGAACTGATTAATATATACTTATATAACAAAAAAAGGATGTGTGATTATCAAACAACATTTATCTCTTGCAGCTGCAATTCTAGACGCAATGTCTCTAATTGCATATTGGTAGATTGCAGAGTGTCTTGACACTAGGTTCTCTCTGACTACTGTACTAAGAAAGGAATTGATCAAACGTGTAAAATATAAAAGGTATATTCTAAAATATACAATAGCTGTTGAGCCTAAATTAAAAGTACACTTAATACCTAAGAGCTCAAAGTCAAAGTCAAAACGAAACATAACTTAGAAATCTACAAACATTAATTAGTTAAAATAATTTGCGCTCCACCATCATAACCAGCAATTCCCGTTGACTCCCAAAAAAACTTTTTGATGTTTACGGATTCGCGGGAAACTTTTATAATTTATTCTCTTTCGGCCTTTTGTACTTTGGCAATGTTTCATTTCTCTAATTTGCCTTTTAAAATTATTTATGTTTAAGGTCGCGGTACAGTTTGGATGGGAATTTTTTTTATTAATATCATCATTGTGGCTTTTTATTTGCGTGTGTTTTGATAACAATTAACATTTTACGGTGTTTTGCTTTATATTATCTTCTAACTCACTGTTCGCCGAAAGTAGGGAGTTTCAAAAGTATTCATAGTTTTTTTCTGTTTCTTCAGTAGTTAGTAAGAGAGAAAACAAGACACTCCGTTCTCCACTTACCAGTTTGAGTGATGAGTTGAGCGTAACTCAACGCCGCGCTGTCTTAGGTTACGTTACCAGAACGCTATCTGAACAGGCCGGCCGATTGAGGAGGCAGGCAGAATGATAACTACTGAGGTATAGTTGAGGTTGACCCACAACCTTTAACTCAGCGACGTGCCTTGCTGGTTCTCGTGGGGTTTTAGCTTTTAGTGAGGTTTTAACAATGCTTGTCCCATACAGTCCCACTTAAACACGTCCGAGTCCCCTAATCAAGCTGGTATCTGTAAAGGATTACATCACGAAAAAAATATTATACCCAATCGCATCTAGTCAGACGCAGTCTCACTCGCCATAATGGTCTCATGATATAATATTATAAAATATACTATTAAGAAATTTATTTTCAAGATAAATTAAAACTGGGTCAAATGCAAGAGTTATGTCAATTTAAAACAATGACAGCTATAAAATCCATACCAAGATATACAAATTTATTCAATAAGTCATATTTGGTAACTCTGCGCAAGCGCTGGCGCCATGGGAAATAACCTTTGCGATGGGTGAGAATAATGTGGATACGCGGATTGTGTAATTCTAAGAAATCATGATTTTTTAGTTTAATATTGCGTTCTTTCGCTTAAATTTAATATTGATATGCCACCGTGGCGCAGTGGGACAGCAACTGACTGTAAACGCGATTGTTTGTTAGTTTGAATTCCATTCAGGCAATTGTATTATTTAAATTATTTCTATTAACAGATAATTGCCCAGAGATGGTCACTGGCTAATGCGTAGGAACTATGGAACAATAAGCTGGGGCTATGGAATGGAATTTAGATGGACTGAGTACTGGGCTATTGTATAGGATTACCAACTACCTATTATTAATATGTATCTCTTGAAAAAGTTCTCGGATTCAGAAGAACCCGGTCTTTTGGAAGGCGTGCCTGAGGACACAGGTCCAACACGCAGATTCGCATGACACATCAACCAGGATCTATCTCCTAGTAACCATAGATAATTGCCCAGAGATAGTACCGGCTAATGCACTAATAAACACTAAGCTATGGAATGGAATTTGGATGGACAGAGTACTGAGTACTACTGAAGACGTCCGCCATTATAACAGTCTCAGATTGAATGGTTGTTGATATTATTATAATAACTTCACACTTGTAATATCAACATAGCTTTGAATTCATATTTTATTAGGGATCAGTGGGTAAACGAATAAATTACGAAATTAAAGTACCTACATACGGAATTCTCAAGTGGGTATATTTTAGAAATGAGATTAATTGACCTTCTGTAGAGTATTTCTTATTTTTGCTACTCTATAAAAAATTTGTATATTCCATTTCTTTCAGCTTTTTCTCACTTTTTCTCGTAAGCGGGGTAGTCAGTAAGAATCTAGTGTCAAGGCACTCCGTTACCCACGCAAGTGTCAAATCAATACACCATTATATTTAATTATCCTAATAATATTTTCAATAATAATATTTTTTGTAAAAGTAATTCCTTGTTATTATCGACGTAGATTAAAGACTAGAGGAACCTTGTAGAATCTGCGTAGGTGTCGCGATTTAGGACACCTAGATACTTACGTAAGGCCGTCTTCAATGTACTTCTTGTTTTGCTACATCCATTTATAAATATTTTTTTCTTATTTAAGATATTGAGATCCGAATGACGTAACTGAACACCGTACTTTGTCTTACCGGAGAGGAAAAATATATATTTTTTTAAATATAATTAATTGTTTCATTGAATCAAACCCCTAATTAATAGAGCTTACAGTCAGACGTCCCATCGCACCACAATAGCCATTGAAGGAACGAAGAAGTGGAAAACGGAATGTCTTGACTGTAGTTTGTATGTTGTGGAAAAAAGAGAGAATTTAGGTTTCATACTCTCTTTCATATTTTACGAGCAAACACGAGATTCACGTGAGTTTGACAGTTCGAATTACACTTTATATGTAATTTTTACACGTATCTTGTAGTTGAGAACAAAATTATCTATGTAATAGAACCCAAATAATGTTGCTTTTATCTGTTTGTTTTGTGCGTTCGGGCTCTATAATTTTAGAAATTATTAACTCATTAAAATACAGTTTTGACTATTATATTTTGGTTATCCTCCCTGGTTTATTTTGTATTTATGTTATTCCAATTGGCTAACAAATAAAAATAATACAAAAAAAATATTATCCATTTAAGTAAGTAGTTAGTTACGGTTTTATGGATTGCGCAGGCGAAGCTGCGAGCGGGTCACTAGCTTATAATAATACCTTAGTTAAAATAACCAATACTATCTGTTTATAAAAACTCATCCAAATCTAAACAGTATTTAAATATTAAATGTTATTTGATAATGAATATATCTATTTATTTTAAAGCCACTAATTTGTAAAACCATCTGAACTTATTTCTAAAATAAAAATGCAGCTATGCGAGAACCTATAGTCAAGACTCAATTCTCCACTTTCCGCCCGAAATCGGAATGGCGGAACTTAAGACCGCTCCTTGCTTTAGGTATCATTTCATAACGAAAATTAAAATATTTTAAATATAACGTATCCCCCGAGTGGGACTCAAACCCACACCCAGTCGCATTTACAATCAAACGCAATCCCACGATAGCCATAATAAAAATATAAATAACGATACTTTTTCCTCATAATACAATTTATTATTAGTTTATTATTAGGTATTAAAGGAATATTTCAAAACCACAGTGAACGTGATTCATAGAAATAGAAACATAAATAGAATCGATTATTACTAAAAGCCCACTTTTACAGCCCATAATGTCTTATGCGTCATCAGGGTTTCCTAAATGTGTTAAAATATACTACTGACTATAAATAACTTCAACTTGAGACCACCATGGTGCAGTAGGGCTATCTATGAAAGCAACGTTGTGGGTTCGATCCCTACTCAGGATTTATTACATTTAAATTATCTGTTGTAGTACTGAGCACCGTGTTCAGTTCCGCTACTTAACACGCAATCAATGTCTCGAGTTAGACGGAAATTCGGACTGAAGGTCTTCACACAAGGTTTTTTCTGATATTTGCTCGTAAACGTTGATAGATCGTCTTCATAGATAGTCTCAGACTCAATGGTTACGGAATATATATTTTTATGGAAATATATATTTTTTATGAAAGTCTTTCGATGTTGAGTTTTGCGATTTTGTTAAAATGGCTCTAAATGAAAAATAGACAACAATTGATTTACTATTAGGTAAGTTAGTAGATAAATAAACAAAATAATTCAATTGGTTGTGAGTCCGATTTTCACTTAAAAGAATGATTATATATAATGATTATATAATATAATAATTATATCAGAAATAATATATAATGATTAGATCAGAAACATTTTCACTTAATACGCAATGTCTCGAGTTCGGGTGAAAAGTGGAAACCAGAGTGTCTTGACACTAGATTCTTGCAGACTAATTTTAATATTTTAAATCACACACTTAGGAAATTGAAAAACATATATATTATATATATATATAACGTATAAAAACGCAGGGCTCAGAGTTCTTGAACGGTTTCCAAGACGCGCGGATTCAAATCCCGCTGCATCTGACTACCCTTCTAGGACTGTGTCTAGCTGTAAACATTATAATCCTCGATGCGATCCTTTTTCGAAGGAGCCATTATAATTTTAATTATTTGTATTTTGTCACCTTAGGTAGATTGTAATTTTTGTACTTCAATACAGTCCAGTCCAGTACTCCACAATACGCAATGTGGAAAATGCAGTAACAGAAGGTTGTCTTCACAAAAAGCGTGAAGCAATTTTTTCGTAAGCTAATTAAGAAAATATAATATTTTATCGTTTAACCTTTAGGAATTTGTAGCAAAACTTTTAATATAACTTTCATTATCGATTCGAGTCGCAGACCACTGACTGATATGGCACTGTCGACAATAAAGAAAAATTTTAGATATATTTTCATTAAAAAGCAGAAGTTTGAAAGAATATTATGTGAACTAAAAAGTAATTTTGGTATAGTAGATAAAATGCTCAATAAGCTGTAAAAAATCAAATAGGTTCGTTTCATGAAGTTAGCAGGTTCAAATTGAAATGAAAAACATAAATATTCATATAATTTCTTTCGTTTGAGTGTAAATACGATTACCGCTCCGGGGAATGGTTATTTTAAATTATTATTACACTTAAAACGTAATGTCATGATTTCGGGCGAAAAGTGGAAAACGGAGTGTCTTAACATAAGCTTCTCTCTGAATACTCTGTCGGAAAAGCACGACCCTGCGTTTTTTATTTAATAAGAACATTTAATAAAAATAATGGATATAAAAAAAAATTATGTTCTATATGTAACAAAAAACAAATATTTTGAATCTCTTCTAGTCACAGTCTATATATCGTTTATACAAAAACTCTATTCCAGCAACTAAGAACTTTTCTACTGAACTTCAATTAATTATAACGTATAATGAGTTGATTTGCCCCAAAACTCCCCTTTTCGTGTGATTTACTTGTTTTCTTTCCCGAACAAATGTTGGAAACAGAACAAGGTAACGTAGCTTTGAACCATTTATTAAATAGACTTAGAAGCTTTTATTCATTTATAGTAATAAAGAAAAGTATTTCTTCTCAGCTTGACGCTTTTTAGAGAGAATCTAGTGTCAAGACACTCCGTTCTCCACTTTCCGCCCGAAATCGAGAAATTGCATGTTGAGTGGCGGAACTCAACGCCACGCTTTGTCTTAGGTACTAGAGCGAAAAAATGATAATAACTTTAATGTAATCATTCCCCCTAGTAGTAATTGAACCCACTCACAGTCAGTCAAACGCTGTCCCACTGCTCCACGATGGACTCAATAATGTTTTTGTTGTAAGTAATAAATTATATTTTAGCCTAACAAAACAATTTTATATAATTTTTTGTATTTTTTTTTATAAATTAGATTTTTATGATTTTTTGGTTACCTGTTCATAGCTTGGTTGTGCTTGATTTACTGTTTGTACAATATTACAGAAAGAAATACAACTTTCGACTCAAGTAATATTTTTTATTTTTATACAATTATTACATATTATACAATAAATTTATATAAAAAATATTACCCACCAGCCTAAAACCGTCGTACTTAGTAGGTTAGTCGTAAGAGAGCTTAATATAAATCCTGTATTTGAGACATTGCGTGTCGGGTAGCGGAACTAATTACAGTTTTAAAATGTATTGTCAACCCTGAGTGGAAATTGAACCAACAACCAATCGCGCTTACTGACTTCTGTCCCACTACACCGCGATGGCCTCAAATGACATATAAATAAAAACGTACACACATTTCTAATCAAACGTACAACCTTTCTATCAAACCAGTAAAAAAGATAATTTAAAGCCTTACATCTATCTGCATTATGAGTATAATATACTTTTGCATTTCTCGGTATATAGTACAGTTATATTGCCTTTTATGAAGACTCGACCCGCCTACAGTCTCGACCTAGCAATTGTTTAAACAATGTTTATATATGAGTTGTTTCTGAGAACAATTCAAGGCCAACACTAACTGCATAAGCTTCGTACGCTATTGTTTCACAATTGTATGCGTAATATGGAAGTTTAGTTAGTACTGTAAATTTAAATAGATGCGGCATTTGGTAGCTGCGGGTTTGATTCAGGATTGTGGTTTTTTTTATATGAAAGTATTTTTTCTACAGGATTTTTTTTTGGCTTTAAAAAATCTCTCTCTCTCTCTCTTTAAAGTTAATCTCAGCGCAAGAAACTCAGTAACTATAATGATATGAATTTCAGTTAATTTCATTCTCTAACGTATACCTACAGTTGAAATTTTCACGTTTTTTCCCGCACATCGGGATAGCCCAAAAGAACCTAGAATTAACACATATCGTTCTCCACTTTCCGCCCGAAATCGAGACAGGGATAAGTGGCGGAACTCAACGCAGCGTTTCGTCTGACAGTACTGAGCAATGAGCATATTTTAAATATAATCAATACTCCAACTGGGCATATACTACTGGGCATCGCAATACTACTGGGCATCGAACCAACAACCAATGCTACTGTACTGCAATGGCGATTAACATAAAATAAAATTATACCATATCCAATATTAATACATTAGTGTCATACAAATTCTTTTTTAAATAGGACGTGCTTCGCGCTCTGTTTGCATCGTGGGAACATCGCAAAATGCAGGAATAAGTAGAATAAATTGGAACAATAGATCATTTTCCACATGCAGGTGTGTTGCTTGATTTTTTTATTTTTTGCATAACTGGCTCAAAATGGCAATGGTGTTATAACTGTATTTGAAGAGGTAAATAAAGCTGTCTTGCGGTTTGTAAGCTCTTGCGTTAGTGACTGACTAACTGACTGACATGATGGCACAGCCGAAACTACTCTTTAAGAAAAAGACATATTTAGAAAACGTATAAATTTATATACGTTTTCTAAATATGTCATAGTATGACAATAATACTTTAAAAAATCTTAAAAAAAAATAAAAAATATACACTTTAAGGTTTCTTCAAACTCTTATGGAAATGAGGATAATGGGATTTTACGTTACCCAGCGTTACTTAGTTACAACTAAAGTATACGATATTGCTGGATTTGAACCCGAGCCTCTTGGAAACTGGTAAAGCGCTCTGACCACCGAGCCATACGTTCTATCCAATTGCGTCAAAATTCTTATATGCTTGTTGATATATGTAATTTTTTGTATTCTTAAGTATTTTTACTATATTCGTTTAATAACACGAGAATATAGACTTCAGATTCGGGTAGAAAGTGGAGAACGGTGTGTCTTGACACTAGGTTTTCCCTGATTACCCTGCTTTGCGGGAAAAAGCGTGAAGCTGTAATAAAACGAATATACAGCTAGAAACACTCGCGTGATATTTTAATAATAACTTACGACGGTTTAATTGAGGAAGTACAGTTTTACACGTGAGTTTTGTATGAGTACAAAGATTATTGTTAGTGACGTATGAGTAGGTTTTATAATTACAACTTGTAGTGTCTAAAATTATTAAGAAATTTTATAGATTCATCTTCATTTTTGGATTGGGGTCGTTTAGACTGTCCATCTAAATTGAGTGTCCATTATTCTATCTATGACTGTTGTGATACAGGAGCTATATCAATTCTTATTGTTCAACTTTGGTTTGTTTAGAGATATTGTATGCTAAGTGGCTAAAACTAACTCCACACTATGTCTTATATGCACTTTTTATTTTGAGCTTCACTAATAAAAAAAACCTTAATAATATTATAATATATGTTTATTGTGTCAAATTATGTACAGTAACCAGTTACACAAAAATTCTAACAATTCTTGTCTAAATTGTACATTAAATCTGGTATAAATGAACTCTGGTATCCATTTCAAGATTGAGCTTGTATTATGGATACCAGCGCTCTAACAATATTTAACAATAGCCGTGAATTCAGTAGAATAAAAAACAGATTATTAAAGACTAAAAAAAATTTTAATACATATAATTTGAAGTAAATTAAGAAGTAAAACCTAATTAATAATATAATAAAAAGTTATTTATATGGAGAATCTAGTGTAAAGGCACTCCGTTTTCCACTTTCAACCCAAAATATAGACATTGCGTATTGAGTGGCGGAACTCAATGCCGCGTTTTGTCTCAAGAGAGAAACAAAAATATAATCGTTCCTCCAAGTATTGATAGACCACAGAAAGTTATCACAATCATCACATATATAGTCAAATAGATTTATATTACACAACTACTTTAATAGTTAGTTTATACTAATACTTTATATTATTATAAAAAGGTATTGAGGCGATTGCGGCGCAGTGGGACAGTGTCTACCTGTACACGCGATTGGTTGTAAGTTCGATTCTCACTCGAGGAAATGATTATGTTTAAAATATATTAATTTATCTTTTTGGCATCTTGGACAAAGTGCGGCTGTGAGTTCCGCAACTCAACGCGCAATGTCTCGATTTCGGGCGGAAATGGGAGTACGGACTGTCTTGACACTAGGTTCTCTCTGACTACCCTACAATGCGGTAAAAAGCGAAATCTTTTGTAATATAAGAAACCAATTAAATCATCATCAACAAACATGTCATGTTACAGCCAATTACTCAATCTTTGAGGTTGTTTCGAAAAAAAGGTTTTAGAACTCATGTTCATATGAGAAGCGATGTAGTAGATTTTTTTTTACAAGAATATATAAATTCACGAATCAAAACTCGAGTTCAGGTAAGTCGAGAACGGAATGTATTGACACTAGATTCTCTCTGCCTACCATGCTTTACAGGAAAAACAGTAAAGCTGCAAAAAAAATATAACAGCTTAAGATAAAATTTTGTATTATTAGTGTATGGATTCTAGGATCTATATATTTATTCCTCGCAAACTTAAAATGTTAATATATATTTTTATAAAAAATGTATGTCAAAAGACAATATCAATAAACATAATTAGTTGGGACAAAGCACGGCGTTGAGTTCCGCCACTCAACTCGTACCGTTTCTTATTCGGGCGGAAATTGGAGAACAGAGTGTCTTAACACTAGTTCTCTCTCATCCAGTAGTTTTAAATATATGGTATCACTTTAACGTTGTTAAAGTGTTATTCACACACTTAGGACATTGCAAAAACATTTTTAGAAAACGAATAAAAATTTGAACGCAACGGGATTCAAACCCGCGCCTCTTGGAAACCGTCCAAGCGCTCTGACCACTAAGCCATGCGTTCTGCGTCGAAATTCTTATACGCTTATTTCAACTTATTTTTGGTGTTTATTTAAAAGATTACTAACAATTTCAACACCTAATGCGAGTATATCTTCGCTTTTAAAATGTAAAGAGCCATCCTAACACGTTGCCGGCGGCTAAGCGCGTGGGTAAAACTATTTCTATATAATCAGACGCGACCAACTAAATCTAATAATATGAAAAATTATTGTTTTTATGAAAAAAAGCAAAGACAAAGAATGTAATTGTATTATTTTCTTCTACGTTTAGTTTCGATTTTGTTCGTATAAGTAGTATTTGCGTGTAAATATAGTCAATGTGCAACATCTAGGATTCGGGCAGAAAGTAGAGAACGGAGAGTCTTATCACTAGTCCACCCTGCCCAGCGGAAAAAAGCTTGAAAATGTCAAAACAAACTTTATCCCTTCAGCCGTTTTTGTTCTAAAAACGGAACCAGTACTAAATAAATTTTATCACTTCTTTGTGAACTGAAAGTATAAAGTTAGAACTATAAATTGTAAGTTACTTTACGTCCATCCAATACCAATAGCAATAAGTAAAAAGACTTAAGCGTGTTTCGTATCTTCTAGTAATAAAAAGCTTAATTTGAAAGCGATCGTAAAACTAATATCTAAAAAACTAGGTCTTATATGATCAGTACATTAGGTTTTATGTGGACTCAGTGGACTCAATGTCTATTTCCTTTTGTTTCAAAAACAAAATATATTTATATCTCGTTTTTTATATTATTTACATATTAATAATTAGAAAAATAAATTTGAACAGAGCAGAATTCGTACCCGCATGTATTGGAAACCGACGAATCGGTAAATAAGCTATATAGGTTCTTAAGTTACTTGTAATTTCTTATATGTATTCGATTAAGTATTTATATTTTTTAACATTTCTTAAAATGTTAATCGCATACTTAGGAAATTGAAAAATAAATATTTAGAAAACCGTTCAAGAGGCGCGGGTACAAATCCCGGTGCGTTGAAATTTTTATACGTCTTTTTCAACTATTTATATGTTTACTTGTATATATATTTTATATGAGTTATATGTTTTACTTATAATTTTCTGTTTATTTATTGCACAGTATTGTCCCTTTATCCCTTTATGTATTGACCTCACCCACTTCCACAGGTTGGCTGGAAGAAATCTATTTTAAAGACAAGTCCACCGTTGCTCACTTAATTTCTGTAATGTAAATTGTGTTGTAAATTCTAACTACCGGTGGGTTGATTTATCTCACTCTGTTGACAGAGTAATGATGTAATTTGAGCCGTATACAATCATAACAGTTAACGGTAAAACACACAACAACGGTGAAAACACTCAGAGAGGTAAATTAACTTTTAATTGTAGTTAAAAATAATTATATAATCTAGTATATTAAAGTTCCAGTCAGGTTGTACTTTATTTTCATATTTAAATATATTAATATTTTTAATATGATGTTTAATGTATTAGCTATCAGTGTGCGGAGTTCTTCTATTTACATATGTATTTTATTACAGCTTTACGCCTTTTCTCTCCGCAGGGAAAGCAGAGAGAATATAATAAATGACATTGCGTATTGAATGGCGGAATTCAACGCCGCGCTATGGGTAACAATTTGTAAACATCTTCCTATAAAGATACTTACAACAAATTTCTATGTAGCACTGTAAAAAAATGTGATTTAATTGGCTAGAGTACTTGGACTAATTCCGAGAGACGCTGGTTTGAGTCCAATTACGTTCAATTGACGCCCTTCCAGTATAGCAAAGAAGTCTCACTCTCTGTACGTTTTCTAAATAGTGTACACGTATATGTATATATATATATATATATGTGGGTGTTTGTATTGGATTGGTTGAAAGTGGTTTATTGTACGTATAACATAATGTAAAGTTCATGTAAAGTACTTTACAATCACACTCAAAGACTTTAATTAGCTAATAACTAACATTAAATACGTCGTGTTTTTTGACATACGTCTATATAATTATGCGCAGCTTCTATGCATGTGATCGGAATGGTTCCTATATACCTAGATATTATTTTTACTTCTTTTTACCAAAAAAATAAAATATACATAAACTAAAATAAAAGAAAAATGTGTACAAAGGATAACTTATGTCTAAAAGATTGAGGCGATTCGGCTATATATTTGTTACATAGTATGTTTAAAATATACCAAAAAAAATGGACTCAAAGTATTTTCAACATTTTAAAGTGTTCTTTATACACACTTAGGAAAATTGAAAAATTTTTTTAGAAAACGTATAAAAAATTTATTAAAAATATTGTATATCAAAAATTTTTTTACATTTTCTTAAAATATTTTTCTATTTCCTATGTGTATTAACAATAACACTTTAAAATCAATTAAAAAAAAATACAGAGATCTCGCTAACATCAAAAATAAGTTGTAATTAGCGTGTAAGAATTTTGGACGCAAAGAATCAATGGCTTGAATCCCGCTGCGTTCAAAATAAAAAAAAAATGTACGTTTCCTAAAAATGATTTTCAAAACTAAGTATTTTTAATATTAATTTTCTACGCTTTCTAATTTAGTTTAATAAATTGATATTTCATTTTATATATATATGAATACTGACTCCCGTTGAGCGAAGTTACTTCCATCTGTTGACAGAATAATGAATACTTGATGCAAGATAATAATATACTCTACAATAATAACGGTTTCTTCAGATTCCAGTTAATTATTGTTTGTAACCTACATACATTCATGTTATATTTCTTATAGTTTATTTTGTAATTAAAAAAAAAAGTATGTAAAATCTTCATGAAAACATATCAACCTGCCATTAAGAACTTTAAAGCTATAAAGATGTCAATTAATATTAAAAAACGCCAATTGTTTATTAATATTATATTTTTCAAAATTTCCCATTTGCCTTATCCTTATATTCAATACTAGTTTTGTAAATTAATTCGAGTTGAATATGAACCCATAAATACCAACAATTTATTTATTTATTAGGCAAGTTCCGCTTTCTAAGCTAATCTAAGCGAACTCAGTGACAAAATACTCTCCTCTCCATTTTTTACTTATCCAATTTTTAAAACAGTAGAGAAAAGTCATATATGTACACCTGCCTTTACAAAATCTGTTCCATCAACATACAGTAAGATAGTTAGATTATGTCAATAGTATTTTATTGTACACATTTCCAGGCCTCTATTGATGTAGGACTCGTGACGGCGATACACATCAGTATTTGGGTCATTCTTACTGTCATTTTGAAGCAGTATTTTTGTTTTGTTCTTTTATATACTTAATGTTATATTTTATTTGACAAATTTGTTTATAAAATGATTTGGAGCATTTCTATGTGTAGCAAATTAGATAGAGGGAATTCGCCCAAATTCCAGACATTGCATTAAGTGGCGGAACTAAATGCGGTGCTTTGTGTTACCAGAGCACGCAAATGGTTTTTTTTCAGCTTCACGCGTTTACCCGAATAGCAGGGTTTCTGAGAGAACCTAGTGTAAGCACAATTTCTGCTAAAATCCAAGATATGCGTGTTGAACACAACACCATGCTTTGTCTGGCCACCATAGCAAAAATAATTTAAATATAATTCTCTCGAGTGGTAATCGAGTGCACTACCCTCGTGTTTCCAATCAGACGCTGTCACTGCGCCACGATAGCCTATAAAACTATTCTAATTATATTTCAAGAAGCTTATAACTTTTATTTACAAGAAATAAAAACGGAAAGTCTGTGAAAATAAAAGCAAAAACAAACACAAAGCTGTTCTTTAAAAGGTCAAACAAACCAACTCTTTCTTATATTTGCCCTTTCTCGTTAAATATACTAAAACGGTACGCACGATGTTGGAGACATAGGTTACGACGTGTTTTGTATGACGGCTTTGTTAGATTGTATATGTATATATATAAAAGGTACATAATAAATGCATAGAATATATAATTAAAAATATATTATTAATGACATTTTTTAAAGTTATCCAAGTAATATTTTGTATTTGTAATTTTAAATATTGTCTTGCAGCTTTTTCTCCCGTAGCAGGGTAGTGACAGTGGTCCTACTGTCAAAGTTCTCTGTACTCCATTTTACATCCAAATTCGAGAAATTTAAAGAAGCTTTGTTTCACCAGTCTAGAAAAAATTATATAATTTCAAAACAATCATTCTATAAAGTAGTTATCGAAATGACAACTACTGCGTTTACAGCCAAACAATTACCTCTAAATTACAACAATTTGACATATCAATATAAATTTATATGAAAACTGCTATTTAAAAAGGATCTTATATATAAAGTATCGTTTATCCAACAGGGTCAAAGTACCGAGAGTGTCGATATCGAACTCGAATCAAAGTTATCCAAAACTTTAACCGTACTGACCGCGGACGAGAATCTTTGGGAAAAAAATACAAAAGTAATTTGTCAAACTCCCGCCGACCTGTCTATTACTGGACGGTAACAGATGGTGGTGTGGGAACAAAAATACATGGATATGATAAATTTGATTTTTTTAAATTAGTTTTTTGTTTTCTTACTGAAATAGTCATCTTGTTTAATATATTTAAATCCAAAATCTTAGTGAATTATATGAAAAAGAGAGCAATGGATTAATATAATATGCAACTATAATAGTCTAGGAGAAGGCCGTCTGATTGTAAACGCGATTGGTTGTGGGTTCGATTACGACTCGGCTAAATAATTATATTTAAAAAAAAAACAAAAATTTTCATTTCTCCGCTCTGGTACATATGATTTATCTTTAAGCTATTTACATTAGCGTTGCGTTGAGTTCCGCCCTTCAACAATCAATATCTCTTTTGCGGACGGAAAGCCGAGAACGAGCTCCGACTATAAGAACCGATGACGTACAATAACTTATGTCTAATATGTGGCAGTGCTTGTAATATTTATCTTACAAAGCGAATGTATTTCTAATGCGTTATTTTAAAGACCATTGAATTTCTATACACATTTAGCGTATAAATTTTGTCTATGCCAATTTTTTTACTCGTACGCAGAATTTTCAACGGAAAAGTGGTAAAATGCTATTCAGAGGTTTTTGGGATACGTTTAGTTCCACCACATACCACTATATCTTTATAAATTAAATAAATAAAAGTGAATATGCATTTGACTGTATACGAGATGGTTGTGAATTGGTTACACTCGGTGTAATAATGTAGAAAACGTCCAAAAATTTGTAAGCAGTGGTATATGAACCCGCGCCCGTTGAAAACCGTACGTTTTCTAAATATACGTTTTCAATTTCCTAAGTATGTATATAACACTATAAAGAAATAATAAAATTAATATTACATTCGTTTAAATTATTTCCATTTCCTCGCTCTGAGATAACGACACTCAGCCCGAAATATTTCCACACCGACCGGAAAGCGGGGCACAGAGAGTCTAAACACTAAATGTCTCCCTACTTTCCCTGCTATGTAGAAAACCTTTTCAATACCGCGCATCCACTTTTCTAACATCACGCACTTGATGATATCACTTTATAGTTCGTTAACGTATATTACCCTCGCTTGATCGATACAGTACAGGTTCCAGTTAAAACAGGTTACTAAACTAACCGTTATTGATAAAATGGTTAATTTTAACACTTTTACAAAGTTTAGTTAAACACGATTAGAGTATTTGAGTTTTAAAATTGTAAACATTGATTTTAGATATGTATCTATTATATTATCATTGATGTAAAAATTTTCGTTGTCTTGTTAAGAAAAGTACGGTGTTGAGTTCCGTCAATATCTTGAGCTAGACTGATAGCGGAGAACTGAGTAATGTATTGATAGTTAATTTTATTTTATTTATTCTTGCATTTTATTCGTTTTTTATTGTCTAGATAAGCTAATTATGTAAATATAAAAAAAATACAATAACTGTATTTTTTTAGATTCTTTCTTTTATAACGCATAGCTATAGGATAGTTAGAGATAATCTAGTGTCAAGACAAGAGATGACAATCTGGAAAAGCGTCAACACATATCATAGCTGCACTTTGTATTTAATTATAAGATTTTGTTGTTTTTTATTATGTCATTTTAGACGAAAATAAATTCATAATACAGCAATTGATAAAACCTGATATAGAAATAGAAATATATTCAAAATCTTAGTGAATTATATGAAAAAGAGAGCAATAGATTAATATAATATGCACCCACTTCAGCCTAAGATCTAAGTACCCACTAAATTAACAATTAATGTAACTTAAAGAATATTTAATAATAATTTTACTTGGTTAAATTTCGAATTACTTATAATTAACTAGTGACACGCTCGCGGCTTCACTCGCTATAACTTCGAAGCTTCGGATTTTCGGTGGCTCTTTCGTATAACAATGAAATTCCTGGAAAAACTAAAAAAATGGGTGAAAAGAATAGCCTGTGTTCAACTCAAGTCCTCAATTGTCCCTGTTAAAAATCTCATCAAAATCTGTTCAGCTGTTTAGCCTTGATGACGTCACAGACAGACAGAGTTACTTTAGCATTTATAATATAAGTATGAATTAATTCACTTATAATTTCCTGAATACCCAAGTTATTACCATTAGAATAATTTTAATAGTTTAGTTTTTATTTAAGTTTAATTACTAATTAAACTTTTAATAAATTATATCTAAATATACTAAGAGAATCTAGTGTCAAGACACTCCGTTATCCACTATCCCCCTGAATTAATGTTGAGTGACAGAACTCAACGCCTCCCTATGTTTTGCACCAGAGCGAAAAAATTAAAGTAATTTACATATAATCTTTCCCCCGAGTGGGAATCTAACTTACAACCAATTGCGTTTAAAGTTAGTCGCTGTTCCACTGAGCCACGATGGCCTCAACTTTATTCAAATAAAACGTTTCACATAAACATAAACTGTTTGTTGGTTTGGGAAAGCAGTTATCATATTAAATATATGTTTCTCTACGCACCGTAATTAAAACTGACTTTTTGAGACGCCTGAGGCAGTACGATTTATAATGTATAAAGGTTGACTTCCTTGGAATTGTATACGCTATAGCTTTTCTTTTAATAGGCACAGTGGAAAACTTGACGTATCATATCTTACTGTAGTTAAAATCTATGGGTTCAAATACGGTGCTATGGAGTACTGAGAGAGCTATAGAAAAAAATGTTCTAATGTCAGTTCTAAATAAAAATACAAAGTGTAAAAGTATTATCACACACTTAGAAAATTGGGAAATATAAAAAAAAAGTATGAAAATTTTAACGCAGTGGTATTAGAACCCGCACCTCTTGGAAGCGCCTGCACGGAATGCACGCATGCACGGAAGCGCCAACGTATGGCTTAGTGTTCAGAGCGCTTAGACGGTATATATTTTTTTATTATATTTTCCTAAAAATGTATGCAGGAACTAAGCTAACATAGTATACGGTCACTTTTTATCATTCATTTCGAGATATGCATATAGGGTGATAGAGCCCTAAGTTCCGCTTTGTAAGTCAAGACGAAGGAAACATATATACTGTACATTTTACATACTGTAAATATTTGTATTAACTCTTTGTATATAGTTTAGTGCATAGTATGTTACTTTAATATATATAATATTATCTATAATAATACATAAGAAATACATTAAATTGAAAAACACAATCAAAAATGTTATATACTGACATCTACGTTGATAAGATAACGCGTATTTTACGCGTTGACTAGACAGGTTAGTATTAATAACTAAGCTTTCTACTTAATATAAGTTGTAATAAGCGTATAAGAATTTCGACGCAGCTGGATGTGGCTTAGCGGTCAGAGCGCTTGAACGGCTTTCAAGAGGCGCAGGTTTAAATCCCGCTGCGTTTAAATTTTTTAACGATAAAAACTGACCATGTGTCCGGCGTGTACCAAACAAAAGATAAAAGAATGAAATATCATTAAGTTACTTTCGTTCAAAATTAAAAGATAGAAAAGGATAAAATCAGTATGAAACGGGCTTAAAATTTGTATTGTTTTTGTCAGAAAACTCCTATTATAGGCACGTTTGGGCGCGTTGTAAATCAAGAACTTCGTAATTAAACTAGTTTTAACACCGGGTGCTTTCCAAAGTATTGTTTACGATTCTAAGTTAACTGTGAAATGCAGTTTGATGCTTACTTTCTTGAGCAAAAAAGCTTATAGACGCTTTTTACTGACGAATAACAAGTGGCCGGATCTATAAAATTTGCATGGCCAGTACTTTTGTACTATATACTATGGGAATTGTGATTTGTTATATGGTTTTTTGATATAATTATTCTATGAGTAAATATGTTAAAAACAATCTTTTACTTAACAGGGCTTGCAATGGAATAGTGTCTTACAGTAAACGCAATTTTGATCGCAATAAGACTCGAACCCGTGCCTGTTGGAACCAGCCAAGCGTTGTGACAGCTAAGTCATACATTCTATATCTAGCTACGCAGACTTTTTTAAACGTTTTCAAAAAATATATATTTTGTGCGTAAAAAACACTTTCAAAATATTAAAACCAGAGTGTTTTGACATTACATTCTCTCTGCCGACCCTGCCACATAGACAGAAGCGCAAAGCTGCTGAAATCCTCTATGTAAACATTTCTCTATTCTAGTATATTAGACAAAGCGCGGCGTTAAGTACTGCCACTCAATACGCAATGTTATAATTGCGGGCGGAAAATGAACGGAGTGTCTTGACACTAGGACACTGAGTTTGGGGTAGTCATAGAGATGACTACCCCACTATGCGGAAAAAATCGTGGGCTGAATATTATTTTTTTTATCTTACATTGGGTATATAATTAATTGTTTAATTAGGTTAATACCTTTTATTTAGTTTAGTACGGAATAAATATTAATATATAAATTTATTACAGTGTGTTTTTATATGTGTTTATATTTACATATTAAGCTCAACTTTTGTGTATATTTTTAATGTGAACTCGTGTGCTATAAAGGATAAATAAATGAATAAGCTCAAAAACTAATGATATCAGAGAAAAAGAAACAAATTGAAATTGAAAAAAAATCAAATAAATGATAGTAACTAACTTATCAAAACTGACAAACATTTGTTATTTGTTTAAAATAATTAAATTTTTTTGATAGGTGACTGAACACTAACTGGGCATATGCAGTT
Source organism: Podotricha telesiphe (assembly GCA_038994665.1). Lineage (NCBI taxonomy): Eukaryota > Metazoa > Arthropoda > Insecta > Lepidoptera > Nymphalidae > Podotricha > Podotricha telesiphe. Next base: position 61,837 of record JAOYRR010000480.1, read on the forward strand.
CAAACGGTAATAAAGTTAACACAGCTCAATTGCTCATAACGAAATTGGTTAACCAAATTGTTATTTGGTTTTTTTTTAAATGTCAGGTACTCACTAGAGTGTGGGGAGTATATTATGACTGAAGACTGAATGAACTGGTAATAGAACATAGAAAAATAAGGAGATTTCCTAGATATGAGGCATTAACTGTAGCCAACCTTTGGATTTTTTTTTGACGTTCAAAATATGAAGCATGTAACTTATTTATTTAGGTAGTTGTGAGTTCGATTTTAATTTGGGGTAAGTATTTTCATACTATAGATGCGAAAGTAACGGTCTGTCTCTCTGTCTGTGATATCATCACGGCATTTTCTAGTAATTTCATTGTTTTACGAAAAGGCCATGGAAAATACGAAACAGTATATAGTTCACGCGGATTAAGCCGCGAGTAGGACGCTAGTATTTTATAAAACAAAAGCAAGGACTCTTAAATGGACCGAAGGTGATGACTCTAGTCACTTATTATTATATCCTATAGAGATATATATATATATATATATATATAGAGAAAATCTGTATATGTTAATTTAAATAAGTTAAATTGAGAACAATACTAATTTCGCATTATACAGGACATAAACACATATATGAATAATATTTAACTAAAGTTGTTAGTTTATAAATAAATTATATTATAACTAATATACTTATAATATATATGTATAAAAATTTGAACACAGCTAGATTCAAACCCGAGGCTCTGCGTTCTACACCTAAATTCTTGCACGCTTATTACAACTATTTTTTGTTATTATGTTTTGATGTTAGCTACGTTCAAACGTTAATACGTTTTCTAAAAATGTTTTTCTATTACCTAAGTATATGAAAAACACTTTGAAATTAGGACAGGAGAAAAGTATGTGGAAAGGGGAACCCTGGTCTTAAATCCACATTCGCACAGTGAGTTTTCCCTGAGCCTGACCAGATGCACAGGCGTACATGCATGGCCAAGATACAAACGACAAATTTTTGTTATAATACTCCATTCCATAATTTGTCAAAGATAAAACCAAGGTTACCTTGGGATATTACATATAAAGGCGGTGTCTCCTTAATCTGGCCCTGTTGCAGAATGCAGACGTCTTGTAACTTTATAGTTTATACCCTATCAATTTTAATATTTGTTTCTTGATAAGTGACCTTTCACTTTTGCATATGTATATATATATATATATTTGATATTATATGAAGGTAGGTATGATGTAGGTCAACACTTATTTAGACTTATTTTTTGAAAACGGTATAAAATGGGGGTAACAATGTTGAAAAAACCTGTTTGCTGGCGAGCAGTTTCAAATTTAGCTTTGGAATTTTAAAAACTCTTTCCCTAAAGGATAAAATACGAAATGAAAAGTCATATGGCAGTTCAATTTATAGTCTAGTATTTTTGTTGGCAAATGAATGCCGCATGTATCAAGCAACAATATTTTGCACAGTAACTAGAAAAAAATAGTGAAAGATCACTCCACTTTATTATTATAATTTATATATCTGTATGTAATATTATATTAATTATTGTCTTATCGGTGTATTACATTTTTAATTATATTTAAAACAAAAATATACTCTCTTCTCTACTATACAGATATGATGTAGACTGACAAGGAAAAAAAATTGCAATGGCGTATCTATTGCAGGTTCTTATTTAATTTTATAGTGAACTGTACGTTGCAACTGTTTTAGAAACATTGTGTTGAGTAACAGAACTCAACGCCGCGCTGCATGACCTCTAAATGACGTGAACTCCACAAATGACATGAAGACCTCTAAATGACGTGACATGACTTTGAAATAAATAATCCCCACAACCATCACATATAAAATAATTTAAGATATTAACCTAAAATTATTAATAATAAAGTCAAAACATACAATTTCAACGCACATTTCACATAACTTCCATTTTATAAGCGACACTAGTGTCAATAACTAACCGGTCAACCCTCGTTGCTTATTTTAATACCGCCTTCGGAATACTACTATATTATAATACCATAGTTTGTAAAAGGAAAGACAGTATTTGGTGAAAATTTTTTTGTTTATATAAAATAAAATTTAAATGTGAATTAGAAAAATATGTTTAGAAAACGTATAAAAATTGGAGTCAAACCCGCGCCTCTTATATTAAACTTGGAAGGTTTTTAAGAGGCGCGGGTTCGAATACCGCTTTAAAAAATGTTAAAGTAATCGTTTAGAATGTCTGAATATAAGACTTGGTTAGCTTTACGACAACACGTTAAAAATGTAATTGAGTAAAGTAGCAGCGAAAACTTATTATTATAATTACCAAAATCAAATTGGTCACGTATTTGCAATTTTCTTTGAAAATTCGATTTATTCTTAAAAAAAATCTACTAACCCCAAATATCTCCTGGACATTTTAGATTACTTTCATTTCTCTACTATGGTAGAGAACTACACAAAGCTTCATATAAGGTTGTCTCTGACTGCTATAGATAAAAAAAACACAAATTAAACTAAAAGAATTACTTAAATATAATAAGTTGTGCAATGCTATTGCACAACTTTCTGATGGGCGGACAAAGTGATGCATCACAAACCTCTCACTTCGCGAAAGTTACATAATTATTCTTAACAGTTAAGCTTTAGATAATTAAAAGAGAAAAAGAAACCATCGAAAAAGCGGAAGAATATGTAATGATAAATATAGAATACACACGAACGAATGTCTAATCAAATTAAAGATGTGTTCAAAGTGAAAAATTTAATATATTTTTATTTGTAGTGGTATTTAACTAGTTGATGCTGGTTGTGGGTTTGGTCCCCGCTTGGGGAAATATACTAATATACAAACAAATGTAGTGTGTCTAGTCTAAGTAAATCTAGCTCAGCCTCGATTAAGATCTAGATTACATTAAATGCAATGTCTGCGGATTCTATCAACACGCAATGCCTGTATTTAGGGTATGGAGTGTTTTAATACTACATAATATTTTCCTAAGCTCCTAAATGTAAAAAAAAAAAATCCATAGGCCATAGTGGCAGTCTCAATGTAAGGTTCGATTCCAACTCACAGGATTGATTATATTTAAATTAATTTAATTTCTTTGCTCTGGCAAAATAAATAGTACAGAGTTTCAGAGAAGGGAGTGCCTTGACACTAGGTTCTCTGTGCGGGAAAATCAATATTGTTTTTAATCGCTTCTCTTATAGAATATATCCACATTATTATCTCGGAACATATTAACGCACTAATGTGTTACGTTTAACGAGAGCATTTCTTAATGATCTTCAAACGATCGCTAGTTTTATTTGTTCGATTCTCTCACATTTATTATAAGTACTTTTATATTAATAATAATAAACCAGGAAAAGAAATAGATGAGGAGCTTTAGATTAGTAACCTTTTAAAAGCTTCGATAGTAACTTTTTTGTTTATAACAGATAAAAATTCAGGCTATTGTTGGGCAGTGGAACAGCAACTGAGTGTAAACGCGTTGATTTTGGGTTCAAACCCCACTCATTAAATGATTATATTTAACTACTTTTCATTTCTCCGCTCTAGTGTGAAAGTACGCCGTTAGAGTTCTTTCACTCAATACTCAATGTCTCAATTTCAGGAGGAAAATGGAGAAAGGAGTGTCTTGGCGCTAGGTTCTCTCTGACTAAGATACTTTATTTGCACTATACGGGAAAAAGCATGAACATTGCGTGTTGAGTGGCTCCGCGCTGCGCCGACACTGCGCTGTGTCCTTAAGCTAATGAAACGGCTAAAGGTGAATTCAAATATAGTTTACCTTTTTATACTTATTAAAATAATAAATAATAAAAAAAATATATCAGAAATAAAGAAATATAGCAGATGGAATTTATATTTCTAATTTCTAATAAGTTAAAAAAATATCTGTATCCTTCCACTAACAGTTACTACAATATTATGTTTACAATGTCACTTATCATGCAAAGTCATATAAACCAAACTAGTATGCAAAATTTCAGCTGAAAACGTTGGGCAATAACTGATTTCAAATTCAGTTTATAGTTTGACCCACACCATACATAGTCCCGCATAAACTAACGAGGCTTGAACTTAAATAAAATTTTATAACAATCTAAGTAATGTATAAAATATTTTTATAACATTGTATCCATGTTCTACTTGTAATAGGATATTTAAAACTTGTTGCTGCCCGCGGCTATGTTTGCGTGGACTTTGTGAATTTTACCATACTGTAGTTAGTAGTAACTGTAATGGTTGATGTGAAGTTCGATTATATTTAAAAAGAAAAGATGAATGAATGAAGAAATGAATGTAGATGAAAAAGAAGAAGAGAAACGATTATATTTAAATATAGTGCAAAGTTGTGTCACCGCCACTTAACAAGAAATGTTTTGATTGCGGGCAGAAAGCTGACAACAGTGTCTTGCCAGTAGTTTCTCTCTGACTACCCCAAATATTCGGGAAAAAGCGTGAAGCTGTCATCAAAAAGCATGATAAAGTCGTCGTCGCCAAACCACTGAACCGATTCTAATAAAGGTTTGTATAGATATAGTTTGGGTCTTAGGATGAACATAGGCTACCAATTTTATCATATTTTTTTAGTTTTTCTTGTAATTTCATTATTTTACGAAAAGGTTGCCAAAAATACGAAACAGCTATAGTTCACGCAGGTGAAACCAAAAGCGAGTGTTATATATGTTTTGCTTGAATCCATATAGTGCTTAGTTTAGCAGTAGCTGGGTTCATATAAGTTATAATATTTAAAAATTAGGTTACGTTGGGTGCATAAAATTAAACAATTAATCTATGCATCCCGTTGGATTAGTATTAGATGCAACCGATATGCAGTGTTTATAAAATGGGCAGGTAGTTGAATCATTAAATTACCTTTGCCTACCCCGTGAAAGTATAAGAAAAGTGTGAAGAGTGAAAAAAAAATAATAAACAGAGAGTTGTGCCACTGAGCTTTCTGCGTTTATTATGTCAAACTATGAAAACATTTAAATCAATTGTAAATTTAAATATAGAGAGAGGCTATCGCAGCACCGTTAGCAACATAAACGCGGCGGTTGTAGGTTCAATTCTCGCATTCTCTGCCTGCCCTGCTATCGGGAATAAAGCGTGAAGCTGAAAAAAAAACTTTTTTTACTGAATAAGGCAAGCCAGTGTGATTTCATTCGTCCATTTTAATTTCGTCACAGTTTTGTTTTTATGAAGCCGAAAGAAACGTCTGGAATAATGTAATTTACTTTGTGCCTTTGTTTTGTTCCAAGCCTCGGTGTTTTGATATTTGGTGAGATAACGAAGAAATTAACATTTTTCTGGAATTTCCCCTAAAAAATGGTGCAAATGAAATACTATTAAAAGTCTAATTTCTTTAAATCTTGTCAACTTAATATAATAAAAACTCACTACACTCTCCGTTTTACCTTTTTATTATAAGTAGGTATATATAATTAAAAAACAAATTAATGGAAAATATTCTTCGAATTCAATAAGAAAAATAACAAATGTAATTAAACATTATACTAAATTCTGAGACATAAAAAATTTAAGTTTCAAGACTTTGGCCAACTTTTATGAATTATTGGTTCTGGGTTCAATTTCCATACAGTGTAATGACTCCTTTGAATTTTTTTTTTATTTCTCCTCTCTCGTACCTAAGACTTAGCGCGGCGTTGAGTACCGCCACTCAAGACAGAATGTCTCGGCTTTGGGTGGAAATCGGAGAACGGAGTGTCATGACATTAGGTTCTTTCTGACTACAGAGCTATACGGTATACAGTGGGAAGTTTGTAACTGACTGACTTCGTTTCCAGGTCTGAATATGAAATGTTGAATTATTTTTTGCTATATAACTCACAAATACAGAATTGAGTGAGTGTTATGTTAACAGGAGGAGGTGGTATTTACCCACGACTAAGAGAAATATGCATCCTGTAAACCATTTCTTTTCATTTTTAGAGGTGATCATGGCGAAGTTGGACAGTGTTTGAATGTTAACACGATTGGTTGTAGGTTCAATACCCACTCGGGGTACACGATAATATTTAAAATATTTTTATTTCACCAGAAGCTAAGGTAAAACGCGGCGTTCCACCACTCAGAATTTCTGGTGGGAATCAAACCCGAGCCTCTCGGAAACCGTCCAAGCGCTCTCACCACTAAGCCATACGTTCAACATCCAGCTGCGTCGAAATTCTTAAAGGCTTATTACAACTAATATTTGTTGTTAGCATCTCAATCAATCTCAATCTCATCAAGCTTGAAGCTGTTGAATTTTTCAAGTAAGTACGCTTCTACGATATCTACGATATAGTGACAAGCTTCCATCACTGAACAGAAAGTAACAAAAAAAATTTATGTCACAACGGCAAAGGAAAAGGGTGGATTAATATTTCACTCAAATCACGTATAACATGGAAAGCCAAACACCTTATTCTAACATTTGAATAACAATCATTTCTTTTTTTCAGATATTCCTTATATTTTTACTTGTTGTGTGCCTCGAGGACAGTTTTGTAGGTTTTATAATAATTAGCTAGTGAATCGCTTTGATTTGGCTTGGAACTATATATTGAAAAATACATATTTAGAAAATGTATAAAAATTTGAACAGCGCGGAATTTCAACCCGCGCCTCTTGAAACCCGGTCAAGCGCTCTGACCGCTAAGCCATGCGTTCTACATCCAGCTACGTCGAAATTCTTCGTCGACGAACATGTCTGGGTGTTAATACTTCGTTGCGAGCGTTATTCACCTTAAAAGGTGATTAAGCATTTAACCTTTTCGTAATAAGAAAAAACTTATAATTATAATACAATTTTCTTTATTGTTATAACGACTGGTGAAATATCAATTAAATAAATGTTGTGCAATTTATGATGATGGGTAAAGCGGAAAAAGGCACGTTGGACGAAGGAAAAAGTAACATCAAGGAGTGGACCGGTTTCAAATCCGTGGCACTACTATTTCGTCTAGCATTAAGAAGAAGTAGTAGTAGAAGAAGAAGTCTTTCTCCAATTTTTAAATTAGAATGCATTAAAATAAGCATACATTTTTGCAAGGCAATGTTGCTGAAAATACTCGATTAATTATATTAACGATATACCTTTCTGATATCTTCTGCCTTTACTATGGCATACTAAAAATAACAGGTTCACGCGTTTTCAGTCAGAGAGAACCAATTACTCTATTCTCCGCTTTCCGTCTTAAAAATTTACTATGGCTCTTATAAATTAAATGTTTTTTTTATCTATGCATATAAATAATAAGCGCTATTGCGCTACCGAATTGACTGACAAACAACGGCACAACTAAAACTACTGTACGAAAAAAACTGGAAAGCAAAAAACTTGGCAAGTACTTTTCTCTCTCTTAGTCCTCCTTCCTGAAATTCATACAAAAACGGGTGAAGATGGATTTCTAAATTTTATACCGGTTTACAACTCGTATTAATAAAAAAAAAACACAAAGTAAATCTATAAATTCACCTCCAAAATCGAATGCACAATCTACTAAAAGAAACTTAAAAAGCTTGCTTCATACGAAACCAAAGTAAATATTTGAAGGCAAAAGTCAAGAAGCTTTGTGCAATAAGACCACGTATTATTTACACGAATGCATATGCTCTGCCACTTACAAAGTATTCTAGTGTCCACGCAACAGTCATAAAACCTATAGAGCTGTCATAAAAGACGATGGTAAGCTTTAGCGTCTTGTAGGAAAAAGGAAATATAAACATACAACACACATACATACTATGTGGAGATTTTCTATGTTATTTTTAAGTTTTATTCTTATTTTCTCTCTTATTTTCGGCGGCTTTTTAGCACTCTCATTTCACAGCTTGTGTAAGCTTCTGGTTGTACTCTTGAAACACACACACACACGCACACGTGCCCGGATCCATTGACAATAAAATGATAACGATAAATTAATTTTAAGTCTGTTTATTTAAACTCCTTTTTTATATTTTTTTTTTGTTTAATTTCTGTTATTTTGAGTCTGATTAAGGCTTATTAAAGAATACAGCCTTTATATACTTGAAAACAGGAAAACGGAGATATACAGAAAAACAACTGTCCTAATAGCACTTAAAAACAATTACACATATTATAAGTACGTGTGTAACATATTTGTACGAATGACATACATAACTTGACTCAAAATTATATAAAAAAGTTTTGGACATAATTAAAACACAGACGTTGCTAGCGCCTTTTATTTCGTGCCGCTTATTTTTTATTGATGTATCTATAATGTATGGAGTAGGATTTCCATATACAAAAATATATATATATTTTAACGTAAAGTTACTTTTTCCCGCATAGCAGGGTAGTCAGATAGAACCTAGTGTCAAGGCCAAGGTTATCAAGGAAGTCAAGATATCGCGTGTTGCTTGGCGGAACTCAACGCCGCGTTTCATCTTATTAGAGCGGTGACTTGAAATTTATTTTAATATAATCATTCCTCCGAGTGAAAATTGAACCCACAGCCAGTGACGTTTACTATCAAACGCTGCGCCACACACAGAATGAATAAAGTGATCAAAAAAATATATATTTACGATTTTTATTCAAATATTTAATAAATATAGAACATTTACAAAAATATTCTAAACATAACATTATCTTGAAATCGGGATAAAAGTAGAAAATGGAGTGTCTTGATAGTATGTTCTATCTGCCTATCCTACAAAGCGAGAAAAAGTATTCATAAAAAATTTGCTTTTAAAATATACAAAAATTCTAAGTAAACAAACGGCTTCTCCAATATAAGCCAGCTTTAACAAAACGGAAGCTCGAAATGATTTCGTAGTGTAACCTGTAATCAAGTAACGAACACACTATCTACTATTATTTGATCTCGTAGAAGATATACTTAAAAATAAACGGTTTATATATATATATATATATATATATATATATATATATATATATATATATATATATATAATTATTTATGGAATAACTAGCGACATGGTCGCGGTTTCGGTTTCGTGAAGCATAGCTGATTCGTATTTTCGTGTATTCGTGTTCTTTTCGTAAACAAATAAATTCCTGGAATAACACAAAAATAATAGGAAAAAGAAGCTGTATTTTATCCCAAGACCGTCAAGTATTCCTATATAAAATTTCATCAATATCGGTTTTTCTCATTTATAATAATAGTATGGAAGTGTGGATAAAGTATTGATGATGCCATTGTGGCGCAGAGGAACAGCGTCTGACTGAAAGCGCGATAGGCTGTGGGTTCGATCTCTACTCGGTGGAATGATATATTTAAATAAAACTCTAGCGGAAAGTGGAGAATGTACATTTAGAAAAAGTATAAGAATTTGAACGCAGCAGGATTCGAAACCGCGCCTGTTAGGTGCTTTAAAATTTTTATACGTTTTCTAAAAATGTGCTTTTCTATTTCTAAGTGTGTAAATAAAACTTTGAAAATAATAAAAGTACACCACACAAATATAAATTATAAAACAAAAAAATATAAATTACAAATATGTGAAGCACAAAAGGTGCTATATCCGTAAACATTCTTCGAGACAACCTTTGGACAACCTAAATGCTAGGAGATTTGTAAGCTTATATTGCGTGGGCATTGTAAATATAGCTACATGTTCTAGTAGATCCTAAAACATAGAAGACAGAATACTCAGATACGAGGCAGTATAAAATACATACTAACATATTATACTACTACAAATTATAATATCATCTCTACTAATAAAATTGAGCAAATAAAATTGGAGTGTTAGTTTGTTATACAGACTGTTTCAAAAGAAAGTTTATATTTATTGGGCTCACTGCGTGAACGCAACGAATCCGAGAGGAGCGAGTGATATGTCAATCAGTAGCCGGGTTCTTGGGAATTTAGACGCTATAGAGTGTTTCTTGAAAGGAGACCGCGCGTGCTTGCAAGAGTTTTGTAAAAACGGTGATTCGGCGACTGTTGCACGTTGGATTCTGCAGTATTCGAGGTTTTTGCCACTTAAATAATGCGCTAATCACTCCTCTTATTCGAAAATAGGCCAAAAAGCGAAATTTGGGTGACCAATTATCAAGAAGAATGCTACTCAGTCTGTACGTGACGACTTCAACCTTTCAATTCGCTTTAAATACTGCTTTAAATATACATATATCATCATAACACCGCATTTTGCACAAAAAACCATTTAAAAAACTCATTTAGTGCTAGAATTAAAGCCCCAAAATACCTGTGAGAGGCTTAACTGCGTGAATCAGGCGATTGAGCGCTTTTCAAAGTTTACCATCTTGCTTTCAGATGAAACTCATTTTCATCTAAATAGACATGTAAATAAGCAGAATTGAATCGAATCCAAAACGCCAGCATCAGAAACACATTCATTCGCCTAAAGTGACCGTATGGACTGCGATGTCGGCGCGAGGAGCCCTTACTTTTTGAAGACCAAAGGACGTGCAGTTACAGCTAATTCAAAAAGTTATATGGAGATATTAGACGACTATTTGGTGCCTGACCTGTAAAATTTTCTTGGCTATAACCAAAGATAGGACGGAGCAATGCCACACACGTCCAATACGTGTCTGCCACCAGTTCGTGACATTTTCTCAGGCAAATTGATCTCCAGGCTGTCCTGGCATGAATTGGCTTCCACGCAGTCCTGATTTAACCCCTATGGACCTTTTCCTATGGGGTAATCTTGAATTTAAAATTCACGCCAATTAACCGATCTCCTTGGCGCAATTGAAAGAAAATATGCGTCAGGAAATAGCAGCTATCACTGAGTTCACCTACCGAGCCAACATAAATATTTTTACTGTTCGAATACATGAGAGCCCCGAATGCGAGGGTCTACATTTGGACGATATATTTTTTAAGAAATAAATGCCTAAATTGTGTTCTTTTATTACAATTAATAAATATTTTTTCGATGCATGGATTTATTATTTTTAATCAATTCAGTAAATATAAACTTTCCTTTGAGACATCTTATCATATTTTACAAAATACATAATATGCTTGTATACACGGTACATAACCAAAATATAATATTCTACAATTTTTGCCTGTCTGTCTATTTGTTCCGGCTAATCTCTGATATAGCTAACCGATTTTAACAAGACTTTCACTGGCAGATAGCTGATGTAATAAGGAATAACTTAGAGTAGTTTTATTTAAAAATTCACAGCTAGTTTACTCATATAAATAATATCATCATCATCAATATAGTTATTAATAAAACAGCTTAATACTGTTGCTAACCCAATGAAAAATGCAAAGAAGGCATAATCATATGACATAGCCCTGAATAATTGGGACATAGACTAGAAGGAGAACGGAGAGTTGTGACTTCAAGTTCTCTCTGACATATTAAAAATTGTCTTAACCTTTCTATAACGCGTTGGTCTGCGAGACGTGTACACGGTGTAGTGTACACGTCTCGCAGACCAACGAAAAAAAGCACAAGTACAGGAATGGTTAAGAAAAGGTAAAACCATATCACATGGATAGTCTTATTTAGTTTTGATAAAAAATAATATAATTACCTATATGTCCTTCTTAATAAATTGATTTCAATATTACATTTGATTGATCTTATTAGTGAATAGATTAATGATAAATTACGTATCAACGCTTTGAAGGTACCTGCTGTTAGACCGGAATACCGGGGTTCGAATCTTTATCGTATTGTTACGCTGTCACAATATGATATAGTGAAATAGATTGGTATTAATAAATTACTCGGCTTAGTTAATTATTTAAATTATATCTTGATCTTTGTTTTGTCTGTCTGTCCATTTTTATGATTGAAATAGTTTTATTGGTATATATTTCTTTCTATTCATTATATATTAGTATTTTTTTTATTTGTATGCAGATTAATTATACTGTTTTTGTTACTGTTATAGAGATGGGCTTAGGTTCAAATCTGGTTTAAAATAAACTAAATAGTCCAGTTAGGTTCGCAATCTTAAAACTAAACATAAAGCGATGAATGGAGACATATATATATTTTAAATAATACAACTATTTAATAAAAAGCATTCTCGCTTTCATTTTTTATCATTCAATTTACGGCAAGTTTTGTCGCCAAGCACTTTATTTAATTTCCTTGACACCGTAATGTACTGTGACAGTGTAAATCGTAGCGCCTTGTCACTTATTTCACTTTGTCTATTTACCTCCTACAAAAAAATTAAATAGGTACAGTGTTACAGCGTCTGACTATATACTCCATGACTGTGGGTTCATTTCCCACTCAAAATAATAATTATTCATATCAAAATAAAATTATTTGAATTTCTCCGCTCTGATGACAAGACATAGTGCGATGTTGATTTCCGCCACTCAATACTTAATGTCTCAAATTTGGATGGAAAGTGGAGAACGGAACGGAAGAGAAATAAAAAAACACAAACCTACCTGAATACAACTTTCAATATATCCAACATCAGAAGCTAACGATCCCGCCGTTAATATTGAGTCCACAAATGAGAATTTTCCCTATATATTGTACTTGAATTTTTTTAGCTAGCATAGATAGTATGGCGTTTCTATGTCATCGTCCATAGTCGATACTGACTAAAATATCAGTGCATAACCATCTTATTTCAACGAGATGCCATTTACCATCAGCCAAAGTGCTACATAGTTTCTCCCTTCTAAGAATAGTGGAGAAGACCGGAAGGAGAAATTTAAAGCCGCTTTAAAGGCAATATTAATAAGTAAAGCTTATAACTTAGAAGAATATTTAAAACAAAAATGTGTGGAAGTAATATTATTTGAGTTTGGTGCAGGTTAGCTACCACTGTATTAAATAATAAAATTGTAACTTTTGTATTCGAAAAGAACAACTGTTGAGTTTCTCGTCGGCTCTTCTCGGCAGGACTGCCTTCCGAGCCGGTGATCGCTTTATGTTCCTTCGACGATTCAAAAGTGCTTGCAAAAGTCTATTTGTATAAAGGATATTTTGAATTTGAATTTGAAGGAGCAAAAATTTTAAATAATCATCAATAAAAAAAGCTTTTCAAAATGTAATATTATAAAAATACTAGTTTGAAATAATTATTAAATTGAATACATTATTTTTATGTATAATGATTTTATCCATAGATATTCATCGTTACTCAAGACGGCACTGTTAAACGGTTGGGATGTGCTTGTAAGCCGCTTGTACTTTCTTTAGAAACAATCTTTGGGTGACAGGAATTTGTAAAAAGCTCTTTACGATATTTATGACCACAATAAAAATAAGATATAACACGCGTTTAAGAATTTGGACGCTGGATAGAACCTATGGTTTAGTGGTCAGAGCAATTTGACAGTTTGTAAGAGTCGCAAACTCGAGTCCCGCTACGTATAACTTTTTTATACTCCAAAGTATGTGAATGATACTTGAAACGAATTATTTAAAAAACGGCAATTTATCCTCAATAAGTCTTAAATCAATTATTATTCCCACACTAAAATCAAGTAAGTTCAGGCTCATCGCATATCTTTTATCTTGTTAAAAATACTGTGAACAAATCGTAAAATTTTCGCCGCTTTATAATTATATTGTTTCAATCAGCATGTTTTTAATTAAAGGAAATATGGGCACGTTCTGATTCACGAGTACCACGAACTTTAAATTCTAGAATATGTAACATAAAATATTATTTGAAATATATTTCAGTGCTGTTTTGTATAGTGTTTTATTTATATCAGAGAAAGATAATGCTCTGGTATGACAGCGCGGTGTTAAGTTCCGCTCAACATACAATATCTCGAGTTTGAGCGGAAAGGAGTGTCTTGACTCTAAGTTCTAGGTTTTTTAATGGGTCGAATGGCTACTCGGACAAGGTATGATTGACTCCCGACTGACAGATGTAGGCAATCTTTATACACATTAAAAACTCATGGTGCTCTTCCTCAACTGCCAATAGACGAGGCCACGGGAACCCCGCCGGAGGGCATATTGCTAAGCACGTCGCGTAGTCAAGGGTGGTGGGTCACCCTCGACAGCGTCATCAAAGTTGCACGCGGGAGCTAACTGTGCGCAACTAATCGGGCCACAAGGCTCGGTCTCGAACTCGAAGAAGCGATAATCTTCCTTAATATGACCTGAAGAGAAAAAAAATCTATAATTAAGATACTCTTGTAAGTTATTGCCCGATGCTTATTGCGACATTGTGTTAAGCAAATTAGAAAAATAAAATGTAAACGGGTAATTATTGTAACTTTTTTATTATCCGAAATCGAAACGGTTAAAGTGAATAGAGAAAAAATATATATATATAAAGCTGGACAAAGTCAGATGAGTCACTTGTAACGTATAATATTAAATACAACCATTCTATCTATTCAAGTATAATTTCCACACGACAGCGTCCAATCAGTTTTACTTGTGCCTTCCAATATTGTATAAATTATATATTATAGAGTACTTTTATAGAAACATTGATATTTCTTGCAATTAACTATTTATTATATAAGCCTTGTTCAAAAGACGATAGAAAAAAAAACGGCTATACGTAGAAGTCAAATATAAAAGCTTTATGTATAAAATTGGTATTAAAAAGATTTTATGCTTTAGTAGAACCTAAACGTAAAAGTTGTAGTAAAATGTAACTAGTTTTAACCAGATTAATCGTACATGTAAATATAAATATTGAAAGCTTCAATTTGTTATTGTAATATACAATAACAAATTTAAGCTTTCATTTCTTTAAGTAATAAATTATGTTTCAAAAATACATTTTAGAAAACCCGACATTTCGAACACTTAACAGTAGTCCACGGTCACAGATTGGTTCAAAATGTGTAAAAATCGCGAAAACCAAAGAACTAATATTGTAGTAAAGTTTAAAAAATTGACAAGATAGTGGAAACTGGAAATTTGCTAGGCCTTGTGCGGCTCCTAAGAGGCGCAGGTTAAAATCCATATATCCATATTAGTTTCGAAATGTTCATGTAACACAATTCCCACCGGCTTACCTTTTGTAAACATAATTAAAATAGATTTTTGTAATGAGTTTGTTAGATTATCAAATAAAAATATAATTAATTATTATCTAACAAAACAACTGCAAAAAAATATGAATTATAAGATCTTTGCTTTTTTACGATTTTTCACATTAAAGAATTTAAACTATTTTTAACCGTATTAATCTCGTTTATTATATAGTATTCAAAAATACATTTTGTAAAGTTACATTTCTAAATGATTTATTTCATTAAATAATTTAGAAAATGTATAAATATTTGAACGAAACGGGATTCGAACTCGCGCTGCCCAACCGCTAAGCTATACGTTCAACGACCGGCTACGTCGAAATTCTTATACGCTTATTACAACTTATTTTAAAAATATTTTTCATATTTTAACCTTGTCTCGAATGTAAAAATAACTTCTTTTAAATTTAAAATTAAGTAAGTAAGTGAACAATTGAGATCAACCGTCTTAATCTATTATGCAACCCGTTACAGCTACGCTATGGTGCTAGCACCAGGTTTTGCATGTTTCGCACAGCT
The DNA here is from genome assembly GCA_038994665.1 of Podotricha telesiphe. NCBI lineage: Eukaryota > Metazoa > Arthropoda > Insecta > Lepidoptera > Nymphalidae > Podotricha > Podotricha telesiphe. Next base: position 77,338 of record JAOYRR010000480.1, read on the forward strand.
TAACTGTACGGTAATAATTTTGAATGTAACTACCAATTAAAAATCGTGTACTATGTGACTTGGCCGTTTGTTAATAATACCCATATTCATAAAAGAGTTTGTTCTAGTTTATTCATAAAAGAGTTTATTCTTGTACTAGCGACCCGCTCCCGGCTTCGCCTGCGGAAGCTATACGACTAAACTATTTAGTTTTTTCGCCCAACTGCGTTCTCACTTAAATCACAAAATTTGCTTAAATTTAAAATTTAAATTATTGTTACTTGTTTATTTATAAAGATTGAAATTAAATAGACTTTGAAGTTAACACAACAAATGTTAAGGGAAGTTTATCAGACACCCCTATCCCCCGGTACAAATGTACCTTAAATAAGGAAGGGAAAATGCCCGAAACTCATGGTCCACCCATATTAGTGGGTGGCGTTTGACTAACACGGTCAGAAGGCCCAGATTCTGGAACAGTCCCCGCGGGGCGAGAGAGAAGATAAGCGAACCATACAACAATACAATAGTTAAAACTGTAACTAAATCGGTCAAGCCATTTCTGATATTACCGTACAGACTAACAGAGAAACAAAAAAGAAAATTAAAAATCATCGTTCTATCCTGCTCAGGGTTCTATTAGCTCAGGGTTATACATTGATAAATAAATGTCCCCCCCCCCTTTATCCCCCTATTATGTTTTTTTTCATATTTTATCTTTCACGTACAGATGTCGATTACTTACATTATTATTATAAGTAAATACTATTGCTTTTACAGGAAAAAACTATAGCTGATGTTTATTTTGCAGAATATTTGTCTATTTTGATTATTCTATGTGTAAGTAAGCCTTGCACAATTGATCCTTATTTAAAGATTATGTCTCTATCATTACCAAAAATAACCTTTCGACTGAAAGAGAACTAATCCATACATATAATAAAAATGTAACTGATCGCTGTCTGTACTTTGTTACACTATTTGTATCTTTTTTCTGTTTGTGCGTTCGTTGTAGTTTTGTTTTATTTATTCGCACAATAACCATAGAAATGGCTACACCGATTTCAATGCAGTTTTGAACATTGCATTTTGTAAACTTCTCTTAACATTTACTGTTTATTTAATTTCATCGGTTCATAAGAAAGAAAATTTCAACAATTTTAATTATAAATTTAAGTCAAGCTTGTGATTGAAATGGGAACGTGGGTGGGTGAAATAATGAAATAGTTACAGCGGTGTTGCTTACGCATGCGAAGCCGCGAGCATGTCGCTAGTATCAAATGAAAACGGAACAAATTCACCCGATACACACACCAACTGACCAAATTTGAAAAGATTCTGCTACCCCCGATTTGGATAACTACCACTACCGCTACTACCGCTACCGCTACCGCTGCTAGAAGTGCACTGATAATAATCGTAGACAGGACGATTTTTTAGTAGATAATAACGAGATTTCTCGTCTGTGCACTGAATTATACGAGAAATGTATAAAAAAGCTATGAAATAGCTTTAACAAACTAACTAACTAACAATAACTTTATTTTCTAACCTAAACGAATAAAAATATCTACATACGACTACATAAACCCAGGTTATTGTTCACGCATTGAATCTAAACGGCTTCCACTAACATAGGAAATTGCATTCAACAAATTTCCGCTGCTGGAATACACATATATGTACATTCTATTACTAAACTGGTATACAGGTTCGAAGCAATCAATTAATGTTTTATTTTTGTATGCAATTAGTATCTTTATTTCATTGGCATAAGGGCAAATTCTGATTGTAGTGTTAATAGGCATTGTAGTTTATTTGTTGCATTTTTTTGTTTTTGTATCTACTTGTAATTGAACTATTGCTTAGAAAAAGAATTTAAAAACTATATAAAGTATGGAAGAAGCCAATTTTAAAATTTTTGTAGAGTATTATTCGCACACTTAGGAAATTGAAAAAGACATATTTAAACGGACTTGAACGATTTACAAGAGGCGCGGGTTCAAATCCCGCTGCGTTTAAATTTTTAAACTATGTACTGTGAGTCTATTAATATAATGAGGCTATCGTGGCGCAGTTTCACTCTAAACTGGTAGTTGTGGATTCGATCTCACACACACCTGATTATATTTAAATTATTAGTTTCAGTTTTCTCATGAAGAAAGTAAATTCTCCTAACTGTGAATTGTGCGGAGTGGAGGATGATATTTACCATTTCTTAGTGGAATGTGTCCGTAATGCCGGGGCCCGTCAAGACTTAATTCGTCGATATAATTTAAATTTAAGAGATGTAGGTGTTTTCCAATGTTTATTGTCTGAACTTTGTTCTGTGGTAACTAAGATGTTGTATAAATTTAAGTATAAATAGTGTTCTTAGAAGATTAAGGAAATGCTATAATTGTGTGTTTGAAGATTGTTTTTTAGGGAACAATGGGGCTGACATTTTGTATTATTACATAAAAAGACCGTAAATAAAAATAGATTAAAAAAAAATTATTAGTTAATTATTAATTGAGTTCTGCCACTAAACACGCCGTATTTTGATTTCAATTATGTGTGAAACTGTGTATATTAGTAAACGAAACTGAATTTTGCAAGAAATTCCACCACTAAACACGCAATGGTGTCGAATTCAGACAGTTATTATGCTGGATAAAATCTAAAAGTGAAGAAAGGAATCAATATGAAAAATTCTTCCGTTACTGAGTGACTGACAGACAATGTACAAACATAACTACTTGGCATAAACAGCTGATATTCGGCATATAGATTTCTTTGGAAGATTATTATTGAAAAGGGTACGAAATAAATCGCAATAAATATGTAAATAAATAGATATGTGGATATAGCGACGGGGCACGTTGAGAGTTCCGCCAGCCAACACGCAATGTTTTGATTTTGGGAGGAAGTGGAGGACGGAGTGTCTTGACACTATGTTTCTCTCTGACTACTCCGTGATATGGGGGGAAAAGCGTGATGGTGTAGAAATACTAGCTAATATACATTATCACTAAATGTTCTTTCCTTTTATAATAATGTTGCGAGTTTTTAAAAAGTATATTTTATTATAGCATCTCGATATTAGGCTTTCTCCAACTAGCCTGCTTTGCGGGAAAAAGCGTGAAGCTGTAATATCATAAATATTCATACATTTGTATATCTACATCAAAATATATTTTATTAAACATAACGTGTTTAATAAAGATATTTTTTTAGCTGGAGTAATATCGTCCATTGCTTTCGAAGCCAATTTTTCCAATTCCATAAATTGATGGGACGTACTCCACAGTCTGGAAAACTACAAAAGTGGGTCATCGTATGAAAAAACAAAATGCACATTTTCAGCGGTCAACGGATATACATGAGTTGTGAAATTATATTTACTTGTATAAGTGAGTACGAGGGGTTTTTTTTGTCCTGAAATATGAAAGTCGATACCTGCAAGCTTCATTTCTCTTGACTTTAACGTTTCTGTAACGTTGCAAGCCCGATTGGGGAAAGCAATTTTAATTATTTTATATCCCATTACAGCAAGACAAGTGCATTTCACACAGTTCAAATCAAGGTTTCTATAATATGCGAAAAATGTACTCAAATACCTCCACTCTCCGCCAGTAATCAAGACATTGTACGTCGAGTAGCGGAACTCAATCCCGTTTTATGTCGTAGGTACCAGAGCGAATAAATGAAAATCAATTAAATATAATCATCTGTCCGGAATGGGAATCGAACCTACGAGCCATACTGTCTCTACCTACACTGACACTAGTACTGCGATGGCCTCAATAATATTTTTATGTACCAGAATTTAGTTAAGGGATATATTTTTTAATCATTACTTAAATATATTATGACGTTATACTTGAGCAAGTATTCATATATCTTATCTCTTGAAAAACAGACTTCCCGCTTGGGATGTGTATTGCAAGTTTATGACGAAATGGATGAACGACGAAGCGAACAGGGTTGTTTACTTAAATTTATTTATTTTATTAAAAAAACATGTTATATATATCGTATGAAAATGTAGCTAGTGCACAAAAAATTGCTATTTTAGGTAAAGCATTAGTAAAAACATATGGTTTCTGAAAAAAAAAAGTCTTAGGTATTCACAAGTATAGTAATTTAAGTTAAAATTATTTTCTAAAACATAACATGCTTAAAATTATGAAGTACAATCATCTTTTAAAGTACTCCTATAGTGTCAGCATGAAATATAACAAAGAAAATATAATAATAAAAAATGTTAATAATTAATATTTTATTAATTGGTTAGATATATACCCGCAGTGTCTCTGAATTGGGCGGAAAGTGGAGAGCGGAGGGGCTTGACACTAGGTTCTCTCTCACTACTCTGCTATACGAGAAAAAGCTTGAAGCTGTAGAAAAAAAATAATTTACATGATGTCTCTATCGATAACATTGTTACAGATTATGATCCTTAGGTCATACAGAATAATGGTAATGTAACACATTAGCCTTGTTATATTAAAAATATTTACTAATACCGAAACAATGCAGTTTTCAAAATATTTCTAAAAATGTTATGAAAACATAGCAGCTACTTTTGAAACAAATGAAAACAAGTACTTAAATTGAAAAAGACATATTTAGAAAACGTATAAAATAACAAAAATATAAGTTGTAATAAGCGTATAAGAATTTCGACACAGCTGTATGTAGGCTGTATCGTATGGCTTAGCGGTCAGAGCGCTTGAAAGGTTTTCAAGAGGCACGGGTTCAAATCCCGCTTTGTTCAAATTTTTAAACGTTTTCTAAATATGTCTTTTTCAATTTCCTAAGTGAGCGATTTTAACACTTTAAAAAATGTTTAAAAAGTACCTTAATTGCCAAATCATAATAGAGTAAAATATCTGTATGCATATTTAGCAAACCTTTTCCTTTGTTTACACTTAAAGAAGTGCTTTAAATTTTTATTGAGCCAATAACTAGTAATCCTGGTCGTCCTAGCAAGGTTTTCAGTTTCATGCTAAGAAATATTGTATTCTCATTTGATCCGGACACGTGTGCAAATTTTTAAGTAATTCAAAGCAAATCGGATAGCAAAAAGTGTTATTTTTGAAAAATGAAAATTTTTAGAAATAGATACATTATCAAATATAGATTTTTTAGATTCACACTGTTAGAAACTAGTGCCAAGACACTCCGTTCTCCACTTTCCGCCCGAATCCGAGACATTGCATGTTGAGGAGTGGAAACGGGGAAATGAAAATATAATCATTTCATCGAGTGAGAATCGAACCCACTAACGCCACGTATACAGTCAGAGGCTATCACACTGCGCCACTACGACCTAAAACTCCCGAACATAATAATCTTACATTGAATATTTTACCAAAAAATTTCTATACACATATAAAGCATACATAGTACAAAATTTAATAAAGAGAAACGTGCGTCCATGCCAACTTACAACTCGTGTCACGAATGCCGCCTGTCAATATTTCAGTAGCGCGTTTTTATGATCTGCATTTACGGGTTTCCTTCGTCGTGGCGTTGGGACCGCCGGAACTTGGAGAAATTAAAACTTAACAGCTAATACTGTGCTCCAACTTAGTAGACTGTTATAAAGTTTTGTAATAAAATTTATCGGTTCGTAGGTATGTGGTACTTGGGTAGCAATAAGTAGGCGTATTGAATAAAAAATAATGAAAAATTATATGAAACCATCATGGAGATGTGTGACAGCGAGTGGCTGAACACATGATGACTGTGGGTTTGATATTCAATTGGGGAAATTATTGTATTTTCATTTTTCCGTTCTGGTGACAAGACAAGGCGCGGCGTTCAATTCCGCCACTCAACACACAATGTCTAGGATTCGGGGCGGAAAGCAGAGAACGGAGTACCAGAGACGATATGTCTCTACACTGCAATGCGCGAAAAAGGATGTAGCTGCTAAATGAGTTGATTTATATAAAAATCAACTAGTTGTAGCCGGCAACTTTGTTTGCGTGGCGTCAAATCGCAGTTTTATCACGTTCTAGTATGAATTTTGCGAAATCTTTTCTTCGTGGTCTCCCACACTTTCCAAGGTAACTTAGATAAGTTCCAGATTTCAGCTTTTTTGGACCTATAGTTCAGTCTAAGTAATAGTTCTAGAATTTTATATAAGATACATTTATTCGTGAATTTTATTCATATATCAGAGGTATAGTTAATTTTGTTTAACGTCTTTGTATATCTCAATACTGGCTACGTATCACCTATATTGTATGGAGAAGACAATAGATAGTGATGAATGGTCGATGAAATATGATTTGAATCGAGTTTGTGATTTATGATTCATGTTTATGGCCCTTTTGTGTGTTAGAGAAATTAATTGATAACATAAAAGTAGGAAAATACTCAAAAAAAAACGTTAAATTACCATAAATGTTGCTATTAAAAAGCTTTGTACAAGAAAAAAAAATTTAGAAGACGTATATAAATTTTGTTAACATTTTTTTAAGTGTTATTCCCACACTAAGGAAATTAAAAAATACATATTTAAAAGTTTGAACGCAGCGGGATTTGAACCTGCACCTCTTGAAACCATTCAAGTGCTCAAGTTTTCGTCGTTCAAATTTTTATACGTTTTCTAAATATGTCTTAGACGTATATAAATTTGCACATCTATCGAACCCGCGCCTCGTAGAAGTTGTTAAGCGCCTAGTCACTAAGCCTTACGTGAGTGACCGTTAATAATTTAAAAATGATTTTGGTACTCATGTTTTTACTTTTACGCTTTTTAGCACAGCAGGATACGCAGAAAGAACCTAGTGTCAAGAACCGTTCTCCACTTCCCGTCCGAATCCAAGACATGGGCCGCCATCGCCGAGGTCATCGCTGATATTTGCCTCGTCACCAGACTGGAATATTAGGAATAAAATTAATTTAAATATAATCTCCGAGTAGGAATCGAACCCACAACCATGGCATATACAACTAGACGCAGCCACATTACACCACGATGGAATTTATATTTAAAAACAGTGTTTTTGTGCTATATTCACTTACAACGTAAGGAATTAAATATTTTGTGATTAATGATTTGTTCAGATATTTAAAGAATTTGTGGACTAGAGAGATATAGAATGATTATAAGGTAAGTGAGTAATTGGTTGAGTGATTGACAATTTAGTGTTAGTAGTGATTTATGAAATTGTCGATTAATTTGGTTCTTGATAACAAAAAGGAAAAAATAAAATTTTTACGTAAAAATTTAACGTTCTATTTATGTATATTAGCTGAATTATATTATCAATACCTAATTTATTTTCCTTTGAGGTGTGGCGTAGTGGGACAGTAATTGCGATTGGTCGTGGGTTAGATTCCCACTCAGAGGAATGGTAATTTAATTATTTAAATATATTAAAAATTATTGAATGCAAATGCAACTAATGTATCTGATTAAAATAATTAATAAATAAATAAATATTGTTATTAAATAAATTTAAAATTCTTATCACCGAATCGTTTCATTTCATTTATAACATTAATAAAAATTCCTATAACTGTTCGTTCCAAAAGAGAAAGGAGTGATTGAGCACTTATTGTATTTGTAAACTCATTTAAATACATATAAATTATCAATATTCATTTGTTTTCAGCTTCACCCATTATAATGCATATCCCGCAGGATAGGTGGACCAATTATAAAATATAGGTGCCTAGTGTAGGCCATGGGTACCTAATGTGGAGGCAATCCGTGCTCCAATTTCCACCGGAAATTAAGACATAGCGTATTGAGTGGCGGAACTCAACGCCTCTTAGAATTACCAGAGCAAGGAAACAAAAATAATTGTAATCGGTGCCCTGAGTGGAATACAACCCACTACCATAACATTTGTAGTCAGACGCTGTCAAACTGCGCCTTGACGGCTTCAAGTATGTATACTGTAAATAATAGTAAATTTTGAATTCAATTGAGAAGATCGAATTATAATAACAGTCATCATAAAATATCTCAAGATGGCCGATCGATAGTGCCTTTAGATATGCAAATTTCCTATAGAAGTGATCGTTTTATACATAATGATACCTTGCGTTTAGTTTAACTACACTTTATATATACTACTATACGGTACGGTATACGGTATATATATATATATATATATATCATCAAATATATATATTAGAAATATAACGTGTGTGAAATGAAAAAAATATCCCAGTAGAAAAGTAAAACTACTATAGAAATTACTATAAATTAGAAAAGTAAAATAACTGTTTCGTATTTTCGGCGGCAATTTCACATTTAAATTTCTAAAAAAGCTAAAAAAAGTTGGAGAATAAAGAGCATATGTTCATTCCGAGACTCTATATGCTACACATAGGGTTCATCTAATATAATATATTTACTTTAAATACAATATTTTATATAAAAAATACTAGTGACCAGCTTGCAGATTCACACGCGGAAACTATAGCTGTTTAGCCACCGTTATGTAAAACAATGAAATTCATGTAAAAACTAACGAAAACGTGAGACAAAATTAGTATCATCCCAAGACCTTCCAGTATCTCTATATAAAATTTCATTACAATCATTTCAGCAGTTTGGCCGTGATGACTTCACAGACAGACAGAGCTACTTTGCCATTTCAAATATTAGTACAATATGTATAAGTTACCACCGGTTCGTCTAATAATATTAACCAGACCATTATATTAACCAGAAAGCTTCAAAACGTCACACTAAGTTTAAAACGCGTAGAATAAAACAAGTCTTTGTCAAAATAACGATAAATCAACATCACCAGAAAACGCCGCAAGTGTGGCGCTTACTTAATGTTACGATAAAAATTAATCTCGATAACTTTTCCAATTCAATACATATCGACTAGTTACACCCATATCGAGTTACCCGCTTTAAACCGACGCTGGAATATTTGTGGTTATATGAATGTAATTCAGACGGTGGAAATACTGTTATTGTTAAAACCCGACTACTTATATTATGTAGCTTTATATTTTGTTAACATTTTTTAAAGTGTTATTCCCACACTAAGGAAATTGAAAAAGGCATATTTAGAAAACGTATAAAAATTTGAACGCAGCGAGGTTTGAACCCGCGCCTCTTGAAAACTTGAACGGTTTTCAAGAGGCGCGGGTTTTAAATTAAATTACCATTCCTCTGAGTGGGAATCTAACCCACGACCAATCGCAATTACTGTCCCACTACGCCACACCTCAAAGGAAAATAAATTAGGTATTTATAATATAATTCAGCTAATATACATAAATAGAACGTTAAATTTTTACGTTATTTTTTTCTTGAAAACTTGAACGGTTTTCAAGAGGCGCGGGTTCAAATCCCGCTGCGTTCAAATTTTTATACGTTTTCTAAATATGTCTTTATGTTGCTTTCTTTGACATGTTGTCTATGAATCCGCGCGGCTTTGCCCGTGTGAAATATAACTGTTTAGTATTTTCGTCGGCAATTTCACAATAAAATTTCTGAAAAAACTAAAAATAGTTGGATATTAATGAGGCATATGTTCATTCTGAGACTCTCAAATATCTCTATGTAAAATTTTATCACAATCGGTTCAGCGAACAGACAGGCAGACAAAGTTACTTTTACATTTATAATTTTATAAATATGGTTTCGTAGATAAGATTAGGCGTGGCACAGTGGGATACCGCCTGATTGTAATTGCGATTGGTTGTGGGTTTAATTGGTTTCCCACTTGGGGGAATATTAATATTTTAATTATTTTAATTTTCCCACTCTGGTAAGGTAAATCGCGGCGTTAATTCTCACTCAACGTGTAATGTCTAGATTTCTAAAAGGTTATCTTTGCCTATCCTTATCCAGTTGTATGATGATTATGGTAAGCTTAAAAAAGTATACTTATATCAAAATCAGCTTTACGCTTTTTCCCGCATAGCAGGGTAGTCAGAGAGCACCTTATCTCAATACACTCCGTTCAACGCCGCGCTGTATCTTAGGCACCAAAGCAAAGTAATGAAAATATTTAAAATATAATCTATCTCCCGAGTAGGAATAAAACCCACAACAATCGCATATACAGCCAGACGCTGTCACGCTGCGCCACGATGACCTCAATCAAATATTGTAAGTATATTTACATAAATACAAAAAAATTAAATATAAAAATATATAATAAGTTACAAAGTATATTAAAAGTTTATATAACAAATATATCAATAACAAATATTTAAGAGGGATTTTCTTTCACAAAGAAGAGGGAAATTCTATGTAACATTTACAGATCTCTCTCATAAGAATTTTACAAAGAGCCTAGTAAGGCTTACATCACAAAGCAAATAAGGATAACCATTTAAAACACCCATTGTACGGCTCATATAAAATAAATCCCCAGTATCGAATAAAGCGAGCACGCGAAATACGACAGCACTGATTAGAAAAGATTGTAAAAAGAATTGAGACGGTTGTAACCTTAGATTTTTGGATATTGGAATTTCAATAGATACGGTAACTTTTTAATTTTTTGCATTGTAAAATTTTATTTATAAAACCCATTGTGGTGCAGTGAGACAGCGTTTGAGTGTAACGCGATTGATTGTGGGTTCGATTCCCGCTCGGTTGAATGATATTTCAAATATTTTCATTTCTCCGCCTTTGTACCTAAGCTAACATTTGTACATCAATGCCACGTTGAGTTACGCCACTAAATACGCCATGTTCTCGATTTCGGGCTGAAAGTGGAGAACGAAGTGTTTTGACACTAGCTTCTCTCTGACTACCCTGCTAAGCGGGACAAAGACTAAAAACTTCTTTAAAACGAGAAACTATATATATTTTGTTTACATTCAACACGCAATATAACTATACCTCTAAGTGGGAATCGAACCTAAAACGAACCTAACCTAATAACGTTTACAGTCAGTAGCTAGTGCACTGCGCCTAAGTGGCCTTTTACTTATATAGCATATAAAAATATATAAGGTATTTAATATATAAAACATTTTAAATCTGTACATCGTTTTGCAATCTTCGCTAATCTAAGTTTCTTGGAGACTGAGGTTATTCGTATTTCAGTTAATGAAGCCATTTATTCGATAAATGCCGTGGGAAAATGGCTACAATGAATTTCAAAATTTCCAGTTAAATATTATTATGTAATAGTGTAAATATTTAAAGAATTCATTGAAATAATATAGCTTTACTCTTTTCTATATAATTTATCTATTTAACTTACTGTCCGTCCGTCCTTCGTATTTCACTTTTCATACGAAATCGAAACGCTTAGCGTAACTCAACGCTGTAGCTCAATTACCCTGGTAAGACAAGCTTCAGCGTTGAGTTTCGTATAGAATTTTAATTGTATATATTATTTGTAGTTAATATATAAAATTCTCTAATAAGCGCAAGACAAATTGAAGCTGTGTGTATTAAGTCTGTCTATAGGATACCTAATTGCTCAATTTTTTTTTTTAATTTTTACACGTCGATATGAACGTATTACTTATTTATATTGTAGAAGGGCGTGTACTCAAATTACCTTGGTAATACTACGCTCTTAATGCCATACAGAATTTCAATCAGGACAATATTTCCTTTCTAATACACACCTAAGATCATTTAGTAGAGGCATCTTAGCCAGTAGCACCTAATTTAAATATACTACCTCGAAATATAGCGGTAACACAGTACTGACTGTAAACTTGATTGATTTATGGATTTGATTTCACTCTGGTGGTATTTAAATTAGTTTCATTTCTCCACTCTGGTTGACACTAAGTTCTTTTTGCCTATCCTACCTGCTATGTGGGAAAGGACGTGGAACGAGTTAGGGTTCAGTAGAGACGTATTTGCCTGGAGCCGATGGTCGTGGATTTGAATCCCATTCGGGTAACATTAACATTAATTAATTTTAATTTGAAGTAGTTTCGTTTGTTTTATTATAATCTAGCAAGTCTGCATGCTATATTAGATAGAGTATGAAGCTGAAAAACAGATGTCTTATACTGCCAACACATAGAGTATATCTAATAAATCCCTTTTAATAACTTTTATATCACCTTAAAAGAGTAGCAGTTGAACTCAGCTGCTAATCTTTTAAGGTGATATGTGAGTAACTACCCACCAGCTTTTTGCAGCAGAATTGCCTTAAGAACCGGTAGAAACTTCCTGTAAGACTGACAAAACTGTAATTTTTATCATAATTGTGGATTCGATAGTGCTTGTAATGGTCTATTTGAATAAACATTTTAATTTCGATTATGACTGACTTTTTATTCATTAGCGAGAAAGTACTTGTGTCTGGAGTAAGGCCTAGTTGTCCGACGTTAGGAGACTTACTACCTCAAAGAGGTATTAAACGATACGCTTAGAGCTTAATAGGCTTAGGTTATCTCATGAAATCCAGAGGGTGGTCAGCATGGGGAAGCTGATCGCCATTCACCATTTCATCACCCTTGACTCCGCGCCGGGGTTCACGGAAGACTGGGGTTCCCGTAACCTCGGCTAGTTTTATTGGGTATACGGACGGCCTCTGACAGTCCGGAGTCCCACATAACCACGTCCGACTCCCCAACCGGGCTGGTATTTATTTGTACAGGATTTGCAAACGTAAAAAAAAAAAAAATCTCATGAAATAGCATTTCAAATACCCATCTTTTATATACTTAAAAAGCCACACGTTGAATATTATAATCTTCGCTATAAATCTTATTCGGAGCAATTATTTTTAATAACACTTATCGGTGGTAAAATGCTTTTATTTATGATTTCCGCTTACATTTAAAATAAGTTTTCTCTTTGTGATTGTCAGTTTATGGCTTCTTTATGGATGTGGTGTTACATGTGAGAATATTGTATGTGTGCTGTACTTAATGGGAAGTATGATTGAGGCACCTTTTGATGTAATTTCTTAGGGATGACAATTTGATACATGAATTTAAGTAAAATTAACGTCACACGTTTATGTCTAAGATTAAAATTAAATTTTACAAGTTTTAGTTTTAGAAATATAATTTATAATGTCTAAGTATATAATGGTACAAGTCTATCCAACCATAATGGTAGTAGGGTTCAAAATACATTTTATTGCACACAGAAATTATAATAATATTATATTATAGAGAAACAAGAAATAATCAGAAATAAGCAATATGGCTGCCATATCGCTGAAAATGATCCCTATTGAAACGTATAAAGCAAATTTAAAAAAAAAAAAAAAAATTTTTAAATAGACTTTTAAAATGTCGACATATGATCTTACGTAACTGAGAACATATGATCTTACGTGAACAATTTATAGGTTAATTCATAATTTTTTTCATATCAATTTAATTGCTGTGATGGTAACTTATGCAATTAAATTTATACCAATGGTTAAGTAAATATATAAAAAACATCAATCATCCCCATCTTACAAAACTGCTATATTTAAATTGATGAATGAATTCTGAAAATATGTACAACACCCAATTTCTGAATAAAAATTCAATGTATACGCAATTAATGTATTCTCAATCAATCCTAAGTGTTCGAAAACACTTAATAATATTATCAAATAAACATTACAACGGAATCAGACTATAAACATATTTTGTATTAAGTGAAATAACTCAAGAAGCAACTGAAATAAGCACCGAGAACTCGCACTCGCGTTTCCACCAATGTCCAAGTATAAATACTATAAATCCAACCGCAACATGGTCTGAGCGAAATCTATATTTATTAACCGAAAAAATATATATCCAAAAGCGCAAAAATTCCCTAATTACTCGTTCGAAACACGTACAGTGAAAGTATAGACCGTTATTTTTACAACAACCATTGCAATTTGACAGTTATTAGCGCATTAAGGCCGGCCCGCGTACAGACAACCGGCCATTTCGTGCACGATGTGAATACACAAAATGGCGTCTAATAAACAGTTTCATATTAGCCTACCTGGGTAAGGTGTGGCATTTTGCTGTAATGACAGAATGTTTTCCTTCTGTGTAATTGGAAAAATTTATGCTTGGTGGTTTATTATATTATATAAAACATATATTTAAAAGAGGAATATGATACTTTTACAATAGTCCTGAATCAATATTGAGACGTTATTTAGCACATTATAACTTCATCCAGTCTTATTCTTAGTCTATATATTATTATTCATCTAAGTCTTTTTGAAGTCATTTTTAAATTATAAATACAGATTCATTGTAATTAAAAGGTTTATCAAACTAAAAAGAAAAATTAAATAATATTTTGGAAATCAGCGTTGAAAATGTGTGATTATATTAAAGTAAGAAGTAGAAGACAGTTTAAGATTTTTTATTTCATTATAAATAATTAAAATAGTTTAGTCAAAGTCACATATAATTATATAATTCGTTCAAATATAATTAAGCTTTCACATCACTATTGAAAGCACGTTTCAAAATATATTTTCTGGATTTTGGATTATATGATAGAGGAGTTGTTTGTAAATTATATAACTTTATATATATTTTAGTGTTATTAGCACACTAAGGAAATTGAAAAATATTTATTTAGAAAACGTATAAAAATTTGAACGCAGCGGGATTTGAACCAGCGCCTCTTGAAAGCCGTTCAAAATTTTTATACGTTTTCTAAATATGTCTTTTTTGTATAACCTTATTTTTGCTTCTATAAAAATATATAAGTATAGTTCTTTGCTTAATAATTAAGTAGGTAAAGCTTCCCGTATAGCGGGAATTGGTAATCAGGGAAACCCTAGACTCTCACTCACTTCCACCCGAAACCCAGACATTACTGGTTGAGTGGCTTTCTTAGCAACGTCTCAACAGAGCAGCAATGAAAGTAATTTAAATATAATTGTATATTATCGCATTTACAGTCAGATGCTGTCTTATTTAAAGTAGATAAGTTTTAATTTTCGCTAAAATGCATTTCGTGTTATGCCAAGAACGTTTGTTCTTTATGACGAAGCTTTTAAGTTCTAGTTAGTTAGCTTTTACTGTTTGTTGTTTTAAATAATTTATTGTTTATATTTAAAGTCTGATGATAGAATATATTTCTGTTTATAAAACTAATATTTACGTTCATATTTCTTACTTTGCTAAATTATATATAAAAAATGAGACAAAACAAAGGGCTGCGTTGAGTTCCGACATTACAAATTAAATTGGAGAAAATAAGGTAAAAGAATAGACGAAGAAAAACAATCAATAATGTCTATTTTGCTTAAATGTTTTTTTTAATTAAAAAAAAACTTAATTAAATTCATTCAATTTCGTGTGCAGAATTGTGATAATTCTAAATATATACTTAATATTATTAAATGCATTGATTTTCATGCCTAGTATAAAGGTTAATGAATTATGAACTAAACAAATTTAAATTGACAATATTTTATCAGTAATTCACGTGTTATACTAGTACTGGAAAATAAAATAAGCTTACTGAAAGCCTCGCAAAGACTTCCGGTGTAAAGGTACCGGAAGTAAAGTGTACGTTGAACTTTCTATATTTGCTTTATAAATCTGATAAGTATGTATATTTATTGCTCGAGGTCAGATACGTCGCTTGCCTAGCAATACTCGTAATTAGTAATGTAATAAAATAACAAGTGCCGCGTGGTGGCACCAGCTAATGACAAATTCGAATTCCAGTTGAGTACTAGAGAGGCCATCATGTGGCATGTAGCGGCACAGCGTTTACTGTACCTAAAGGCTATAGAGTGTGGGTGTGATTCCACTAGGTGGATTGTGTTTTATTTACGAGCTGATGCCAGCAACTTCGACCGCGTAGGCTAGGATATATCGTAGCATATATCTTAAGCAAATTTCATGCTTGTAGCAAAAAATCAAGGACTTTCATACAAACTTACGATAGCCGTTAGACTTGACTGTCTGTCTGTCACAAAATTTGATCTTTGTGGATGTCTCCTAATAATAAATAACATCCGTGCCAAATGCCAAGCAATTCAAGATTAACACGATCAAAGTTGAGCAAAAACCATTCACCTTTCGCTTTTATATATGATGTACATTGTTATTTCTCCGCTGTGGTACAACAAACCGCGGCGTTGAGTATCGCCACTCAACACGCAATGTCACGAATTTTTGTGGAAAGTGGCGAATGGATTGTCTAAGCTTTTTATGAGTACATTGCTAAGCAGGAATAAATGTGAATTTACAAAATAAAAAGCAAAATTTTGTATGAAAATAATAATATTTTGTCAATAAAGGCTTTCAAATAATCTGAATAATTGAGATTAAATTGCTAAAAACTCATTTAACTAAGAATTTTCTGCGTAAAAGCGCACAAATATATAGTTCTGTAGTTTGAATTTAACTATACTAGCCTCACAACTAAACTAGCCTCAAAAGATGGACAACTTAAATCAAGGCTAGTGCTTGGGATGGTATTATTCAATAAAGCAATTTCCTTAAACATAAGTAGTTCCATTTAAAAAATTGAAATTTGAATTCGAAAACCACCTTCTCCTAACTTCATTGGAAATTTGGCGCTACATTTTAACGTCCCCGGTGAAAAATCTGTAGGTAGACCCAAGACAGGTTGAAAGATGTAATGCTGAAAGATAGGAAGGTGTGCATAGTCACCGACGACGTCCTAGGCCGAGAGACCGTTGAGAATAACAATAAGGAAAGCTAATCCGACCACCATGTGGGACGATGGTTATGAAGATATAGTTGAGGGGCTGTCATAAGCAATAGCATAAGCAATCCACCATTTTGTTGTCGCAACAAAATGGCGGATAGCCATATTAAAATTACAAAACACTGACTTTTCATAATTGAGTTCTCATTGAAACTTTGATTTTATAAATAATAACAAGCCTTGGGCATTCCCAAATACTCGCTCCAGTCTATTTCAAAAGGTATCACCGTCACTAATAAATCTGTAAGTTAGTGATGTCCAAAAAAAAGTAATCCCGCTGCGTTTCTTGCGCCGTTTCTTCACAGTATTTTTTAAAATATTTGACGTTGAAAAAAGAAAGAATGCAATTTCTTATTTTCAATTTAACTTTGGCTAAATATACATTACAGAAATAAAAAATAAAAAAAAAGAATATTTACAGAAGTAGGAAATAAGCCTTCAAATATGTAGTCTGAGTGGGTAAACAAAAATAATTTAAATATAATTATTATTCTAGTCGACATCGAACCCACAACTGTCGCACTTACAACCAGGTATACTGTACTACGGTAGCCCCAAAACTATAAATAACCAAACATAAACAAGTACCAGTGTCAAAATTACAAAACCATTGCATTCTTCCCTCCTGTATAAACTGTACGTTCATTTGCATTGAAACAATATACCCAAAGTTGAAATCCCTTCTAAGAGAAGGATAAATTCTTAAGGCCGCGCCTATTTGTTCTATATGGGATAAGGTCGATATGATACAACATACAATACAAGATATCTATTTGAACACGTCATTCTAATAATAAATGGATGTATTTAATATATATTCATTTCTCCGCTCTTGTAAGAAAAACCGCGGCGATGACTTCCGCTACTGAAAACCGGAGTGTCTTAAATATTTATAGCATTTCTATGCGCTTACTGGATTAAAAATATGTAAAGCCAGTTTATTTTGATTATTTTTTGATGTTGAAATAATGGGTACAAGACTTCAAATAGTAAATTAACTACTAACTAATGAAAACTTTTTGTAGTTTAAAAATATACTGTAAATGGCATATATATGGGCACATAATTTTTTTTTTCAACTGCACGTATTTTCTGCATAAAAGGGTAATCAGAGAGAATCTAGTGTCAAGACACTCCATTCTCCCCTCTCCGCCCAAAATCGAACATTGCGTGTAGAGTGGCGGAACTCAGCGCCACACTTTGTCTTAGATGCCAAGAGCGGTGAATAAAAAAACTAATTTAAATATAATTATTCCTCCGAGTGGGAATCGAATCCACAACCAATTGCGTTTACATTCAGACGCTGTTTCATTTTGCCACGATGTTTTCACATCTACATCATTTATACATAATAACAATAATGTAATTAACTTTTTTTTTATGTGTATAATTGTCAACTACAATTTTTGACCTGTCCGTCCGTGGTATTCGAGCCCTCGATCTGTAACATACTACTGGACTAATGAGACAGTCATATGCTTGTATTTTGGCTTTGGCTGGAACGTTCGGTACATTAAAACTGAAATTCCAACTAAGTGAAGGGTGAATTCTTAAAGGCCGCACCTAGCCGCCTTTCATAAACGCCGAAATATGGAAGTACACTGACAGACACAATTTAAGTACTGATATATGTTGATATATATATATATATTTAATTTTAAGACAATAATTGTTTTAACTATATATTAAAGCGAAGTCACTTTTTTATTTGTATCTGTCTTTCTCACATGAGTTGCAAATATTTGTAAAATAATTATTTGACGTAAATAAAGCTAATTTAAAAAATACATAATTACAAAACGTGTAAAAATTTTTACGCATGGTTTTGCGGTCAGAGCGCTTGATCGGTTTTCAAGAGGCGCGGGTTCAAACACCGCTCCGTTAAAATGTTTATACGTTTTCTATATATGTCTTTTTCAATTTCCTAAGTGTGCGAATAACACTTGTTAAAACACAACACAACTAAAAATGTTAAAAAAAAGCTAATCTAAACTTTACGATTTTACTTTTACTTTACTTTACTTTAGCTTTACGCTTCTTTCCACATAGCAGGGGAGTCACAGAGAACCAAGTGTAAAGACACTCTCTTCTTCACTATTCACTTAAATTCGATACATTGCGCGTTGAGTGGCGTAGCTTAACACAGCGCTTGTCTTGTTCGGGAATCGAACCCACAACTAATTGCAATTGCAGTCAAACGCTGTCCCACTGTGCCACGAGTAGTTTTTATCATTTTAATTTCATAGAATAATGTAAAAGACTAGAATAAATTTATTTATAATATTTTTGTTTAATATACTTTTATAGTTTTAATACTTACTACTTACTTTTGTCCTAAGATTTTATCAATTTAATTGCAGTACTCTTTTCATGTACGCACGTACTCGTATATGCAAAACCAGCCATAGCGATAATATCGTAGCGGCATGATTGTCTAAGAGATTTTACATACTTATATATATATATATATATATATATATATATCTCGATATATTATATCTCGTTCTTTCATATATTGTTCGTCAGATACTAGTATTCTATACAAACATACATACGCTCATATATATATATATATATATATATATATGCATATCTAAATAGTCTAAATAGATGCTTAAGAATAGCTGAGAAAAGTTTGGGTAAACTGTGATTTTATTTCTCTTTGTATTGAACAAATTCCCGGCACTTTCCGTTTGCATTTTTGACTTCATGTTTCTATAAATGTATCAATCAAGCGTATATATTATGTAAGTGCTTTGATTTTTACGTTTATTACACATTTTGAAATGAAACTATTTTTAACCGGATTAATCGCGTATAATATTGATATTCTAAAATAAATTTTAGAATCCCGACGATTCGAACACTGTATAGTAGTCCGTGGTCAGAGGTAGACTATCAACTAATATTATATGCGATTAATCCGGTTAAAAATAGTTTGATTTAAAAAACCTATATATTTATTATCAACTCCTAGCGGTTTTAGAACCTCCCATATCTTTACGTGTTTTGGTGAGTCAAACGCTTTACTATCTTTCTGATTCTTGAACAGTCTTTTTTATCAGAAAATACATATTTAGAAGACGTATAAAAATTTGAACGCAGCGGGATTTGAACCCGCGCCTCTTGAAAACCGTTCAAGAACGGTTACGGTATGGTTCTCTTGAAAACCGTCCAAGAACGGTTACGGCACGTTTATTCTACCTGTCATGACATATGGATATCAAACATAAGTCTAACTAGCCATAATATATGCGAATTAGAAACCTGCCAACATAACATGAGACGCAGTTTATTAAAGAAAGTAAAGCAAGGAGTGATTCCAATAAGTGTAGCTTCAAATCCTGGTACGATAAAGTCTAATTCAGGCGCAAATTGGAGAACAGAGTAACTTGGTACTAGATTCTATCTCTAACTACCTTGCGGGAAACTCTTCACTGCGTTAGAAAAAGCCTTGAACCTGTAAATTATTAATATATTATTCTTATCGCAAGTGTGTGATGCTATTTAAAAAATAAATTAAAACAAGTGCATGTTTTATCTTTTAAATTTCAATTTTTCATACAATATTTAAAATGCATTTACATAATTACAAGAGAAAAATTGAAGGATTTTTACTATGCGTTCACAGTTCATATAAGAAGTTGAGATGCATTTTATTTTTATGTAACCGGCTGCATAATTTGATACCATACGTGTGTAAAAGAGACAAAAATATAAAACATATTTGTGCTAGAAAACGATAACATATGCTGTGTCACTGAAAAAACTGCACTGCAATACTTGTTTCTTGCAAAATGCAATGGATTCGTTTTTTTATTACACAAGTAGTCGCTTTTTAAAGAATGTTGTTAAAGATGGCTTGTCTAATTTAGAAAATACCATTTTATTAGAATATAACGGTATTATTATAAGTAGATTATTTAAGACTACTAATGCTAGTGGGTTCAAATTTTACTTGTGGGAGAATTTTGATTGTTTATATCGAGAAGTAATGCATTTTTACGTACCTTCTATTTTATCTCGGCTGTGAAAAGAAGTTATTAAAGAGATTCTGGTTTTCCTTTACTGTGTATTTGGCATTCATTAAGTTTCAGAAAAAAAATATATATATGATTTTATTCAATGTATATAATACTAGCGACCTGCTCGCTGCTTCGGCCATGTGAACTATAGCCGTTTCGTATTTTCGACGACTTTTTCGTAAAACCATGAAATTCTCGAAAAAACTAAGTAAAACATAGGTGAAAAAATTAACCTATATAAAATTATCCTATATAAATCCCTAAAGTATCCCTGTTAAAAATTTCATCACAATCAGTCCAGCGCTTGGGTATGGGTAGGTTAGTCCAACTGCGCTACGATGGCCGCCTTTATTTACAAATATAACAAATTAACTTACAGCGGCAGTATTTTAGGGTCGATACGACAAGGGACACCTTAAAGGCAACGCACCTGTAGCTCCTCAAGTGCTTCAACTTCACGCTTTATTCAGCATAGCAGTCTAGCCAGAGAGAACCTAGTGACATGACCCTCCGTTCTCTGCTATCCACTTGGATTTACGACATTGCGTATTGTTTGAACTTAACGGAATTTATTAGAGCAGGGAAATGAAAATAATTTTGAATGTGATAAATCCTCCAAGTGGGAATTGAAGTCATAAACAATCGCGTTTATAGTCAGATACTGTGCAACTGTGCTATGTCTATGTAAATACGACACTAATAAAAAAACTGTTTCACGCTATTTATATAGCCAAATAGCAGGGTAGAGAGAACCTAGTATTAAAACGTTCCGTCTTCCAATTTCCGTCCAAAATTGAGACATATGTGATACGTGGTGAGTGGCGGCGATCAACGCCGCGCTCTATCCTAAGCACCAGAGCGGACAAATGAAAATGTTTTAAACATAGTCATTCTGTTTTTGCTCAACAAACATGTGCCCTCGAAGTTATTCAGGTTGTCAAAGATGTTTACCGAAGACAAACTTTACAGTTGTATAGAAGCAAATTTAACATGGAGGCTCGTAGAAGAATACAGCTTTTCGTCACCTATACCTCAAAGCATATAGACAAAGGTCTATAAGGAGTGCGTTCTACCAGTAGTTATCTACGGAGCTGAGATGTGGACAACGACAGTAAAACTAGTCCTTCAGTTTAAGATTGCTCAACTGGCTATACTTAAAATATCTTTAAAGAGAACCAAAGTCACCGATGTAGCTCAAAGGATTAGCAAGCTGAAGTGGCAGTGGGCTGGTCATATTTGTTCTAGAACCGGTAATAGTTGGGGTAAACGGCTTCTACAGTGGAGACCGCGCCTTGGCCAGCGTGTGTAGGACGCCCTCCAGCTAGGTGAAGTCACGACATTCGCCAAGTGGCTGGCATCGGTTGGGAACGAAGAGCCCAAAATCGAGCTCAGTGGCATTTCATGGGAGAGGCCTATGCCCAGCAGTATACGAAAAGGGCTGATGATGATGATGATGATAAATACGTGTTGGAATCGAACCCACAAATACAGGCAAGCTCTGTCCCACTCATATTTCATTAAAAATAAATCTTTTTTCGCTAAAATATTGTTCTATAGAGATACGTTCTAATGAAGCTAAAATAACCTTTTAGCATCACATAATACGTCAATATGTGGGCGGACAGAGAATGCCTTTGTTCTATAATATACTCTGTAATAGACTTACGTCAGCCCTAAAAAACGAGGTCTCTAACGAGGTGTTCTAGTTTAGGTGACAAAACTCTACACCACACAATTAATAAGTAATATTTAATTTAGCTTTACGCTTTTAACTATAATACAAGGTAGGTCAAGAGATTCTAGTATCACGACACGTACTCCACTTTTTTAGAAACCGATTGTGGCATTGCGCGTTTGCTGGTGAAATTCAACGCCACACTTTGTCTTAAATACCAGAGCGGAGAAATGAAAATATTTTATATATAACCATTCCTCCGAGTAGAAATCGAACACTCAACTAATCGCGTTTACAGTCAGACGCTGTCATACTGCGCCACAATGGAATCAATAATAAATAAAAAATATTAAAATTAATGTAGCTTTACGTTTTTAACTTCAATACAAAGGAGGAATCTAGAGTCAAGACACTCCGTTATACGTTTTTTTCATAATTACAAACAATACAATACATATACAATACAATGAGCTACAAGTTTAGTTCTTAACAAAATAAAAAGTATCATTATTTTGTTAATTTTGAAATATTTCTAGTTATTTTGCTGAATCTCCTGTTAATAACAATTGGAAATTGATTTTAATAAGGCCATCTTTTTTTAGAGGCCATGGCGCAGTGCGACAGCGTATGACTTTAGACGCGATTGTTGTGAGTTCAATCCCCACTATAGGACATATACATCCCCACTATACCACAGTATCTTGGATGGAAGTTATTGGTTACATAGGAGAACCGGACCATTATTGATATTTATGTCACTTTATACAAAAAATATATATAAAACATATAGTTTTAGTAAAAAGGTCGAAAGTTATCCTTCACAAATTAATAAATTCACAATTTTTGCCCCATAGTAGTGTTGTCAGAGAAAACCTAGTGGCAAGAAACTTTCTCCACTTTCCACCCTAAATCAAAATAGTGAGTATTGATAGGTGGAACTCAGAAGAAGGCGGATTGGCGGAACGCAACGGAGAAGTGAAAATAATCAATTATGATCATTCCAGCAAGAGGAAATCGAACCCACAGCCAATCTTTATAGTGCGCAGTGGGATAGCCCACGCTATCCCACTGCGCTACTCTGAACTCTAAATATTAAAGGTTTATTAAAAAAAAATATATTTAATTAAACAAAATGTGTTATTTGAAAATGAAATAATAAACCTGAAACTTGTACCTTTCGCTACGCAATTCTACCACGTCTAGCTATCTTTTGTTTATATGTTTATACACACTGATACAATGTGTATAGACAAAATGGTTATATTTAAATTATTTTTCATATACTGTGGTTAGACAAAGCGTGGTGTTGAGTTCCGCCACGCACCGTTTTGATTCCAGTGGAGAGCGGAGTTCAGAATTTTTAGACACTATCTTATTTCCGCTACTCTGCTATGTGGGATAAGCGCGAAGCTTAATAGCTGTACGTTTGTATATAATTGCAATTCCAGTCTTATGATATAAAACGCAGTGTTAAATTCCGCCACTTATCGCGTGATTACTTTTAAAGACGGAAAAAATATAAAATAGAGTGTTTGTTCAGCCCTTTGTTCTCTTGAAATTAAAAGAAATAGTTCTAAATTTAAAAACGAAAACATCGCATTTTGAATTTAAATTTCAAAATTGACTAAAACCATTATACTTCTACAAATTAAAAAAAATAAGAAAATCACAGATAAGATAATAATTTATTAAAACAATAATACTCTGTGGCTAATATAGAAAAAAAATCTAATATCACCTATACCTTGTTTTCGCTCTGCAGTGGAGTGTAAAAGAGATGGACATACAAATTTTCAAACGGAGTGAGCGAGAGGCAAACTCTTGCACCGGTGGTAAGGAGTGAAAGAGATCAATAATGAGAGGCCCGAGGAGTAGAAAAGGGATTTCAGATTAAGGTCGTTGTCGAGTCATAGATTATTTTGTATGATAGACGGATAATTTGTTTACTTCGGTACAAAAAATATAATATACATATATATATATATTGTGAACAATTATTATTTATTCTTATATATATGTTTTTATTAATAATCAGGGTAGGCAAAAATAATTATGTACTAAAACCCTCCACTTTGGACAACTTTAGATACAATATATTTTGCTGTAGGGTGAAATCTAATAACGCACTTACTTTTGTTATTTATAACCTAAAACACCTTTGCGGTTATAATTTATATACCAAATTTGTTTTATACTTCATCTATGAAGAAAACTATAATATATAAGAAATATACATGCATACCTTAAAACTATAGAAAGAAATATAGTTTTATTTCATATTATCCAATTATATATATATATATATACATATAGCTTCAATTAATTGACGATTCAAAAGTGAAAAAAAATATATTTTAATTTTAACTTGTAATTTTCGAATCTGCATAATAAACTTACTGAATGATACAAAAAATATTTTTTCCTCAAAAAATCTATGTCATATCTACAACAAGCAGTCTATGTAGCAGGCTGGCCGGGGCAACTACTGTACACCCTCAGTCGCGGTCCGGGCGCCAAGCGAGAGGTACGTGGTAACGTTACATTATCACTTGCTCAGCTACTCGTTTGATAACACGATTTGTGGACACAACTGTCAAAATTGTGCTAAAAAAAGGCAATTGAAGTAAACGGTGAACTAAATGTGAATTTAACAGTGACTTGTTAGTTAATGAAAGTTTCTATGTTTTCTATGTAAACGAATGGATTTTGATTTTTAAAAGCTAAGGTGAGTGAGCTTTTCCAGTATTATTCTTTGTATATTCAGCGTTTTATATATATTTTTATAATATATGTAATACAATATAATGTTTTGTAACATATTAATATCGTTATTTTGATATTTTTTTACAATAAATACGTTTTCAGTAAATTTTCAGCGAAAACAAAGATACGTTTCTGAAAGCTCTCAACATAATTATATTACTTTAAACGATATAATATAATGCAATTATAACAATAACAATTTCAATTTACATATAAAATTGAATCGAGTGTTATTAATTAATTATAGATATTAACAAAACTAGTATGAAATTGGTTAATAATCAATTTAA
The DNA here is from genome assembly GCA_038994665.1 of Podotricha telesiphe. Taxonomy (NCBI): domain Eukaryota; kingdom Metazoa; phylum Arthropoda; class Insecta; order Lepidoptera; family Nymphalidae; genus Podotricha; species Podotricha telesiphe. Next base: position 102,670 of record JAOYRR010000480.1, read on the forward strand.
ATTATGCAATTATAGAATCTACATATGAATGGTGAACTAATTTTTGACTATGAAACAGCTATTACGACCAAGTTAATTTGAACTCGATATCTAACGGTTTGAAAACCAGTTGTACAATATATAAATAATTATAATAAATTATTTTTGAGAGTGAAGTGGAGTGAATTGAGTCGTATATTATTTTTAACATTTCATCACTCACGCAATTTCCTGCTTATCAGGGTAGAACCTAGTGTTAAAATACTTCACTCTCCACTTTCCGCTCAAAATCAAGACACACATGTTGAGTGGCGGTACTGAACGTCGCGCTTTGTGTTATATAGAGCAAGGGAATGAAAATAAATTCAAATATAATAATTCCCACTAGTGGGAATGAAAATACAGTCGTTAGTCACACTGTGTCACTATAGTGTCTTACTTTTCAAGTGAATTTTATACTAAAAATTGTATTTTAAAAATTTATATTGCATTATATATTCTGGAATCGCAATTGTTCACTTGATAAAAATATATACCTCTAGAGAGATATAATCTTTAAGATTTTTTACTTGTTTATTTTAAATTTTAAATAAGTATATATTTTTTTAACATTTTTTAAAATGTTATTCGCACACTTAGGAAATTGAAAAAGACATATTTAGAAAACGTATAAAAATTTGAACGCAGCGCGATTTGAAAACCGTACAAGCGCTCTGACCGCTAAGCCATGCGTTTAACATCCAGCTATGTTGAAAGTTGAAAAAAAAATTGTAATTGAAAATTGGCTGTATGTGATGAGTCAGTTTGCGGTACCTCTTATTAAAGTTTTATCTTATTTAAGCTACTGCATTTTATCGTAAGTTAATATTAGGTTTTTTTTACTATATAAGTAATAGTTTTATTACCTGTTATTTGAACCTACAAACATCTGTATAGGAGATAGTGTATACGTACATTATACTGTACCAAAAGTATCATCTCAACCTTTTTTCAGCTTTTTCAGTCTTATACAATTTCTTTATTATGTAGACTTTTGGTTTTTAATAATTAATTAATTTTTGTTATTTTGATTTTAATAGCAACATTAATATGCAATGTTTTTGTGAATAATGGTTTCTAATTTTTTTTTGTAAATGTTGTCATAAGGCCGCCGAGGCACCGACATCGTCTTGATAGACAAAAAATATACTGCTATACTAAGTGAGAAAAGCTTTAAGCTGCTTCTTTTAAAAAAAATATCATGTACTTTTGGAAATATATACATACTATATTTCAAATATAAGGCCGTTCTGGTAAGACGGTACGCGGCGTTAATCTCCACGATTTGACACAATACGCCTAAAGCCTAACGGATAAAATAGCCTAAACGCTAAAAACCATATTATCTGTTGCTATAAAAAAAACACTTTCTCTCCTATAATGAAATGTATCGAAATATTTTTCTATTAGACTACTGTTCTATGGAACATATTATAACCATACAAAGGGCTAAGTAAAGTTCCGTGTCGGTTACGCCTTAATTCTCGGTTTCCTTTTATTTTTAAACTAAAAAGCTCGTCAAGGTTAGTTACTTCTATCGGTAATCAAATACTTCTACTTTTTTAACATCAAAGAGATGAAAGCGTGAACTTTTTGCTTAGGTTCGTGTGCTTTTTAGCTGATTTCAAACAAGGCTGGACAATTTGTCTCCCTAGATTATTGAATAGAGTATTCTTAAACTAAGTTAGATCTCATACTAAGTAAGTATCTACCCAAAAATATAATTACGTATGTATCTATACAAATAAATTAAACGGAAGTATCTGTTTGTAATATTAAAAAAAAAGCGCTTTTTAGTAAATGCATATATATACACGGTGTAGATGCTAAAACAACATTTTTACAATTTATGTCTGCCTGTTTGTTTGGGTAATCTCTGGAATGTGTGGACCGATTTTGACGGGACTTTCACTAGCAGATAGCTGATATAATAAGGAGTTATTAAGGTTACATATATTTTAGAATTCCACGAGGACGAGGTCGCGGGCACAGCAAGTTTAATTATAAAATGTACTACTACGTTACCTAATTAAAGATGGGACGAGTACCCCAAATAATTAAATTATAAAAAAAAATTGGTTATCATAACACATATGTATTATATGTGCCTATGTGGTAAATTGAAACATATTAAATAAAAACTTGCCTAATAATGTTTTTAATAGTGTAAAAATAAAAGCAGGGTTATAAGATATGAATTTTAGTATCTCTATTTGTTCTCTAAAAGACTCGAGTATTTTTTAGATCTAATTTAAATAGCCTAGTAATGGTTAGAATAGTACAATAACCGTGTCAATTTTATATATATGGAGAAATTTTGGAAAATATCGATTTTACCCCTATCTCTCCAAAATGCTTCTTATTTTATAAGAAAACTAGCGACACGCTCTGCTGAACTATATCTGTTACGTATTATCGGCGGCCTTTCAATGAAACAATGAAATTCTTGGAAAAAATTGGAGGAAAAGTTGCCTATGTTCATCCTAAAACCCTCAAGCATCTCATCAGCGGTTCAGCGGTTTGACCGTGATGACGTCACAGACAGACAGTTACTTTCGCATTTATATTCGTCACTCTTTATAAAGAACCTAGTGTCAAAACACTCCGTTCTCTGCTGTCTGTCTGAATTCGAGACTACTGATCATGCGATAACATATTATGAATGTAGAAATGGCAGGTGATAAGTATGAAATCATATTATATGAAGAATATGAGCTTGAGGTATGAATGTCAACAAGAATGAGAAACTCTTAATGGCGGCAATAGTTTTTATCTGAAAACCCGGATTCTACAGATTTAGTGGCTCGTCCGGTATATTAAGAAACATATTATGAATGTTATATAAATTTAAATGTATAACTAAAAATTAATCAACTTTTTTGTGAATTTTCCTTTACACGGATTACCGTTTAAAGGAAAATTAACAGGCAATTATGCCTGGTGAGGAACCCAATCCCGTATTTAACCAGATACTTCAATTTCAATAATTGACACTTTTAAGAATGTGATAGCTGGATTACAGCTATCGCATTCTTTGTACAACCCCATTGTTAATAAATTATATAACTAATACACTAAAAATAAATAAAACGGATTGAAATTCATTAAATAGTATTATTAGTTAAAAGGAAATTTAATCTGGAAACAAAACAGCAAAGTCTAAGCCAGTCCCTTTCATAGAAATATGGCTAAAGATACAGATAATATATATAACAAGCACATGACTTTTGACATTTCAGTACAAGCCCGAAGATTTACTATGAGAAAAAAGGTTTTGATATCAAAAAAAAACTGGACCAAAATATATTCTTTATTACGTGATACTATTACAGGCTTATTGTTTTATTATATTGCGAATAACGTATGGCTTAAACGTGAAATTGAGAAAACAATTTAGATGTGAGACTTTCGTTTAGATTTTCTTTTGCTAACTATTGATTTATAATGGTAGTGGAATCTGAAATATGTATTAAAATTTAGGTTCCGTAATTTAGTAATTAAGCTAGTATTTTTTTTTTGTGGGTTCTACTGGTTTTTTTTTCAATTAAACCAGTATTCTTCTTTTTCATTCGCTCCAGTTTATAAAAGGTTCTGAGAGACTGCGTGTTGAGTGACAGTGTTCAACGCCGCGTATTAAATTAACAAAGCTAGGCAATGCAGGTTATTTTTTATTATAATCATTCCACTGACTGGGAATCAAACCCAGAACCAATGGCGTTTGCAGTCAGACGATGTCCTACTGCGCCACAATAGACTCATAAAGGCTTTATGTCGATAAAAGTATTAATTTGTATTAAAAGCATGTGAATTTATAACCATTAAGTTATTAAATGCAAAGGAAACTTGTCTTACAATATATGAAGATAATTTCAAAACAAATTAACTTTTATAACCGTAAATTGTTTTTATTTCTTTTCAATAAAGGCTAGTGTTTTTAACGTATCATTAATAACATTATAAAGTTACTTTTCAGCTTCAGGCTTTTTTTCACATAGAGAGAACTTAGTGTCAATAAATAGAGAACATGATTATCGAATATATATTAGATTTAATTATTTATCTCGAATAGTGGTCTGTTAAGGTGAAAATACGCGTTGTCATAGCAACGCGTATGCCACCATACGGGCAATGTTTAATTTATGAATTGCATTATTTGATTTTATATTATTATGTAGATATTTCTAATGTATTAAAGATTCGCTCTTTACTCCGTATAGCAGGGTCTTCAGAGAGAACCTAGTGTCAAGACACTCCGTTCTCCAGTTTACGCCCGAAATCGAGACACTGCGTTTTGAGTGGCGGAACCCAACGCTGTGCTTTGTCTTAGGTACGGGAGTGGAGAATTGAAAATATTTTTTAAATATAATCTTTTGTTCAAATGGAAATCGAACCCTCAACCAATTTCGTTTTTAGGTAGGCAATATCAAACTGCGCTATTGAGGTCTATTTTTTTTAAATTAAGTAATAAAAAAATATTTTTTTCTCCATTCAGTATTAGGTTCAGTAAACGTTCAGTATTAGGTTGAAAAATATTTTCTTCCAGCATTGACACAAAGATATACTAAGAAGACGTTATACCGTACCTTGCTACCTGTCACACGCAGTATTTGAATACATAAATAATATATCAATAGCTTCTTGGAATTCTAAATATACATATCATATATGTTGTGCGGTGTCTGTCAATCACTGAGTAGCGAAACCGTTTTACATATGTATATAATTATTAGTAAACGTTTGAACTAAGGGTATAATTATATATCTTGTCTACACAATTGGATAGTGGATTTAAATCATTTTCAGGGGAATTTAATTTTTTTTTATTATAAAATGGTAACCTGTCGATGCATCACTAGAATATATATGCAGTAACTTTCCAATTTAAAGTTTTTTTTATTATAGCGCCTACTTCAACAGAGAGAACCTAGTTTCAAGACACCCAGTTCTTCACTTTCCGTCTAAAATAGAGATTTTGCGAATTGAGTAGCGGAACTCACCGCCGTGCTTTGTCTTAGGTACCAGAGTGGAGAAATGAAAATAAATGGAATCGAACTAACAAAAATCGCGTTTTCAGTCAGACGCTGTCGCACTTTGCCACGACGGCCTCGTATATATATCTATATATATAATTAACTAATGAAAAAATGTTACTGATCGCTGTCTGTACAAGGAATATATATGAAAAAAAATAATTATTGGGGGCATTTATCAATTGAATAGAACTCAAAACAATTATTTTAAATTTTCTTTTCTGTTTGTCTGTGCGTTTGTGTAAAAACGGCTAAACTGATTTAAATGCAGTTTTAACTATTATATTGTGGTACACTTCCCTTAACGTTTATGTTTATTTTTATATTTCTGCCACTTAACACGAATTTGGACGGAAATTGGAGAACGAAGTGTATTGGCACCAGGTCTCTCTGACTATCCGGCATTGCGTGAAGCCTAAAAAAAAAATTAGTAATTATAATAGAAACACAATCCTGGCTTTTTATGTAGCCAGTATATGCAAAATACATAGAAATAACTGACTCTGTTATCACGAAACTTGACAAAAATGATTTCTGCACATTAAAAATATTAAAAAATATATAACAAAACGCTTATCATCATAGCACAAATATGTCAAGGGAAATAGGAAATATATTTTTGTATGAGTATTTTGACATTACAAAAGATAAACGATAACGAGCCAGATTGTTATTAAATTACTAAGTTATTAAATTCACGCTATGTTTAGTCAAGATTTGATTATTTATAAAATCTTAATGGAAGCCATTATGAAACAGTTGGACGGCGTCTAATTTAAAACGCGATGGTTGTGGGTTCGATTCCCACTCAGATTACTAAATAATTTTAATGATCTCGCTCTTGTAAGATATAGTTAAGCTCCATCACTCAATACACAATGCCTTGAAATAGTTTAAAGTGGATAATTTGGAAGACGAGTCTCGCTAAAAACATTTTCAGGGTTGAGATTTTGATACCTCACTCATTATACTCTCTTCCGTCTGTACCTTCATCATCTTTTCTTGGACCCGAACTCACAAGCATTGCATATATCAATAGAAGCCTAGGATCTAATAAAAAAAGTCTTAAAAAAACATATATTTAGAAAATGTATAAAAATTTGAACGCAGTGGACGCATGGCTTAGCGGTCAGAGCGCTTGAACGATTTTCAAAAGGCGCAGGTTCAAACCCCGCTGCGTTCAAATTTTTAGACGTTTTCTAAATATATGTTTTTTAACTTTCTAAGTGTTTGATTAACACTTTAAAAAAATGATAATAACAGTCCTAAGTTTGATATAATATATATGCGCCAATATATTATTTAAAATGAAAAATTAAACTTTTTTAATTTCTTCGTACTGGTATGTTACAAAGCGCGGCGTTGAAGTCCGCCACGGAGTGTCACCATACAAGGTTCTTTAACTTCATATTTTTAGTTTTACACTTTTTCCTGAAATAGCAATAATTCAGTGTCAATTCACTCTGTTCTCCACTTGACGAAATTGAGACATTACGCTATGTGACGGAACTCAACGCCGCATTTTGACTTACCAGACCGGAAAAAAAAAAAATTATGGTTTTGCCCCCGAGTGCCGAGTATCAAGAATCGAACCAACACACACTTGCGTTGACAGTAACAGGTTGTCCCGCTACACTACGATGGCCTAGACCTGTTTTATCATATCTTTAATGTAAAAGAGTAAAGCGTTTGTAGTAAATAATGGGCTTGATAAGTACTAGTTGCATTTCACGAAGTCGTTTATACCGTGATAAGCTTCTAAGCAAGTTCGCTCCAGTTAAAACAATGGGTTAGTGCAAAACTACTGTATTGATTTATAGTTCCTTATTAGTAATGTTATGACTTCCTTATTTTATGTAACGAAGCTATGAAATATTATTTTCTATAATATTGTGAATAAAATTTTATTTCATGTGCTTCATGGGTGTGTAATTTATATAAGTTTTAGTCAATTTAACTTATACGTCAGTATATCAAAAATTAGTACGTAATAAACAGTATTCGCAAAGAGAACTAGTGATATAGCTCTCCGTTCTCCGCTTTTCACATATTTTACAGTCATTTACACATAAATGTTAGTTATGTTGTTGTTAAACACTAAGTCAAGTTTTTTTTAATACATTTAAATCTTCAAAAAAATTATTTAGAAAAAAATAGAAAAAAAACCATGAGCGTAAAATTGCTTGTGTACGTTGATTAAAAAAAATCGTCGCATTTATCAACTTGACTTGAATTTAAATAATAAAATATATATAAGAAAAAAACATATTTTTAGAAAGCGTATAAAAATTTGAACGCATCGGGATTCGGACCCGCGCCTCTTGGAAACCGTCCAAAGCGCTCTGATCACTAAGTCATGCGTTTTACATCCAGCTGCGATTTATACGCATTCTAAAAATACTTTTTCAATATACCAAGTGTGTGATTAATACTTTAAAAAAGTTAGAAATAATAAAATATACATAAAAAATCTCTTCTTAAATTGGAATCAAATGTACTATCATTGCGTGTATAGGAAAGTAATATGCTACTGCGCCACAATGGCGTATAACTGATTATATAAGAAAAAAACCTTACATAAAGACACTTGACGCTCTGTGAATGAAGCCACGGTTGTTACCTGAGAACTTTTACAATAAAAATAACAAGGAATGGTCTGAAGTCGACAAAAACTCGTCTTTGATGTGATACTAACGCTACTCGATTGCTTCTCATGTTTGTTTGAAAATGGTTTTGACGAATGGTATTTATGTGATTTTAAAATAGCTTTTAGTAGGCCATTGTGGCGCAGTGGTATAGTGCCTGTAAACGCGATTGGTTCGATTCTCACTCGGGGGAACGATTATTTATTTTTTGTTTTTTTTTTATTTAGGAAGCCAATGTTACATACTAAGAATATATTTACGTAGAATACTTTTACTCATTCATTGTTACATAGTATGTCTTACTTACAGGCTTACGCTACATATAAATATAAACATTGCTCACATCTTGTTTGTATAAGAAAAACATTATTTTTTTTTTATGGCTAAATCTAAACATTTCTATTTTGAATGATACATGGTTCAAAAAATTTTATTAAAAAAAAATCCAAATAAAATAAAACTGATTCTTATAAAAAAATTATAATATTTAAAGTATTTTCATTTCCTCGCTTTGGTACCTAAAACAAAACGTTGAGTTCCGTCACTCAACACTCGGAAAGCGGAGAACGGAGTGTATTTTCGCTAGGTTCTCCCTTACTACCTTGCTATGTGCTAAAGACGTGAAGCTGATTAAAACTTCAAATGAAAAAGTGTAAATGATTGCAATTTATGAGTAAAAGAGTCAATTTCAAGTTCAATTAAGTATATTTTTCTGTATTTGACTCTGAATGTTCATACCAGTTTTATACAAGATAATTATTGCATACAAAATATATATGTAAACATTGGTATAAAAAGAACTTAAGCGTAGATCGCCCATCGAGATCATCATATTTGAAAAAAAAACGTCATTGAGCATAGCGAAAAATTATATTTAAATTATTTTCATTTCAAGACAAAGCCGGGTGTTAAAATCCGCTACTCAACGCACTATTTTTCCAAAATCTACATAAATTGAAGAATTAAACGAAACGAAACAAAAACAAGAACGAAGACGAAAACGAAAGAGAAATTGTTAATTTTATTATATGCTAGGAAAAGCGTGAAGTTGTTTTATTTAATATTTAATTCAAAAAATTAATATAAAAAATAACGAACTCACTCCGTTAGTACGGTATTAAAAAAGTTGTTCTGAGTTACGAATCAAGCTTGGGATAATTGACCAACAGGTGTGGGACTACCGTTGTTTACTTTATACGCCCAAGGCCAGTAAAGGCAGCTTCCCGATATTTTTAATATAAATATGAACATTTTAGCATTAATATTATCATTTTGAAATAAGAACATCATATACTCCTTCTAGCTGCCAGCTCGTTGCTTCACCCGTGAGCTATAGCTATTTCGTTTTCTCGGCGGCCTCCTAGGAAAAACAAAAGAATAGCCTAGGACCATCGCAATACCTTTAAATATCTATCTCTATATAAAATTTAGCCACTCATAAATTTTCATGGTTTGGCTATGAACACGACACATACAGACCGAGTTACTTTCGCATTTATAATATTAGTTAGGATTAGTTTGGATTATTGAAGTCATTTTCGGATGAAAAGTGGAGAACGGAGTGCTTTGACACTAGGTTCTCTCTGACTACCCTGCTAAGCAGGAAAAGCGTGAAGCTGTTTTATTAAAATGTCATCGCGCCGCATTGGTACAGCTTGTTACTATCAAAATAGTGGTTGTGGGGTTCGATTCCTACTCGGGGGACTGATTATATATTTAAATTACTTTTATAACTCCGCTCTGGTAAGATATAGCCCGGCGTTGAGATGTCTCGGTTTCTGGTGTGATGAACGGAGTGTCTTGAGACTAGATTCTCAAGATATGCGGGATAAAGCATGTGAATAAATATTTAACGATATAAGCTTTTCAATACCTCTAAGCTCTATAGAGAGCTTTTTAAAACTGCATACAATGTGTGCATGTATTATACAACTTTTCATAATTTAAAATTAACAACGTAAATAGCAACTCCATATTGTTTTCATACGAGAGGTTGGGATTGTTAGCTATAATTATCCGTGTAGTTTATTCTGCTTTTATAACAAGTTAATGAGAATTTCCGGTATTCATAATTTTTAATTATATTTTCGATAGTTATAACGTAGCTTTTGTTTAGTGTGGCTGAATAGCATTGAAGGACGTTGAGTTATATCTCGCGTAAGAAAATGATAATAAAAAACCTTCTAATGCGTTTTGGCCATACAAGTATTTGTAATTTGTTTGTATAAGTGCATTTATTTGTCTTTTTAAGTCCATTACTTAAACGAATATTATATAAGCTAGAAACTCGCTTGCAACTTCGCCCGCGTGAAATATGTTTGGTTTGTATTTTGGCGGCCTTTTCTGGCGCGCCTTGTGGTCCGCCACTCAAGGCGCAATCTCTCGAATTCGGTCTAAAAGTGGGGTTATTACGTAAAATTGAACAATGGTTTAACTTAAAAAAATAGGCAGTATTTAACCAAGCCATGATTTATTTATTTTAATAACATGTTACATTAATATATATCCAGTAAATTTGTCTTAAATCTAATACAAAAGCGAAATGAAACGGTAAAATTAACACAATAATGACAAAATACAATATAACTGTAACAATATTAACAAAATCATAGGGGCATGTTGAAAATGTCAATATCCGTGGTGTATCCACGATATTACATTTATTGTCATACACATTTATTGTCAAACAAGGCGGTTAGCCTTCCAATAGGAGAGTTTGATCCCAGTTTTGTTTTCCATTGAATTGGTGCAAAGAGTCGAATTGACTTCTATGGCATATTGCGGGGTATTGTAAAAAAGAGATTAGCAAGAAGACGTGGACAGTGTACTCGATAATTTACTAACTTGATAACTTGTACAAGAAATTAAGGACATTTACGTCTCTCGGAGAATTTAGGGTTAGTATTTTGAAGTAATGTAGTGACGATCGATAAGAGTACTTGTCTCGATGTTATTTACGCAAAGAATACACAAGATACCAGACAAATATATGTGTTGCAAAGTAAAATAAAGATTGGGAAAGCAAAGTAAAATAGTGAATAAAGATTAAGAATAAAGATTTTGCAGCTTTTAAGAGATTAATAACTTGCAATCACAATGTATTATGATTCTAAAGCTTTTACAAACAATATCAATTTTCATTTCTATAGCATATTGATAGAATGTAATATTTTTACCTTTTTCGTCCTTTTGGCATATGTAATATAAAATCATATTGTTACCCCATTGAGAGCATACAGTGACCCTCCTAATATTTTAAGTAATAGGATTGTAGCATATCAAAACGCGTTTAAAACACGAACGTCTTGTGAATCTTACTTATAAAAAAAGCCAATAAAAATTTTATAGTGGAAAGGAATTGATATATAATATTATATATATAGAGTATAGTGGTTGTAGTCGATCTGTATTATGTATAATGTTATTGTTATCGATTCAAATCCTGTTCAAATTACGCTCATCATTAATGATTCTCATTAATAATTAATAGATGCTATCGCTACATAGTGTGACAGCGTCGGACTGTATACGTGATGGTTATGGGTTCGATTCTTACTTGGAGGAAAATTATATTTAAATTACTTTTATTTCTCAACTCCGGCAATAAGACAAATCAAAGCGTGGAGTTCCGCCAGTCAACACGCAATTTCTTGATTTCGGTCGGAAAGTCGAGAACGGAGTGTCTTGATGCTTTCTGACTAGCTTGCTATGAGGGAAAAGACAGTTTTTAAGCTTTAATTCGTACATTTAAATTTCATATTCTTTATATTGCAAATCCGATGTAAGTATCAACAAAATAGGAAGAATTTTCGAAACAGAACAATGAATTTGATGTATTATATTTGTCATTGAATTTGAAGTTCAAATTCTGAAGTTTCAAATTTGATTTATTAAAAGAATAAACTTGGAAATTCAAAACGTATAAGTATTATATGTAATATAATATAATACTTGTTTATTATATAGTTAAGTTTCACGCTTTTATCTCAGTATAGTAGCCAGAGAAAGCGGACGGACAAAACGTTACGTGATAGATGCATATACGTGATAACCAAAAAACCTAGGAATATACATTACTTATATATGTATATTTTTTAAAAATAGCTAGTGTTTCATCGATTTTATTAATGCAATGTAAGTCCCTTATCATCAAAGGCTTCTAAATAGGTGAGAACTGGTGACCGAGAGAAGAACGTACTAGGTGATTTGATTCCTTTACGCAATTGAAATAAATTCATCTCTTAAATCTTTTAAAGTGAAAGTGCCATTTCCTCATGCGCCTGCCTAACCGCTTGACGTACAGATATGGTATTCAGTATTGGTTATATTTAGTAGACATACGCTAAAATCAGATTTTGGGACAGGGCCGGATTTAGTTTTTAAACTAGGTGGAGAGAAACAAACAAATTAGGACTTTCAAGTCCTAATTTTTTTGCCTCAAATTTGTAATTTCGCAAAGAGGTGTACATGAGAACGCGGGCAATACCTACAACTTAAATAAATCATAATTTTTTCGTAAAATTTCATATTCATTTTCAAAATACCTACATAAAACTTATAATCTAACAAATTTGATTTTGTTATAAATTGAAATGTAGTCAATTCTTATTTATAGTTCTACAGCTTTAGGTTTTTAAACTTTCAGTAAACTTTAAAGTATTGGCAATACTCTTAGCGAGTGAACGTCTACGGAAAATATAAGTAAAGTTATATTACGGGTATGTCGTTATATTGTAATGTAAATTGTATTAAGAGCTTTTATGTGTAAGCCGTCGTGATTCAGTAATAATCTTTTAGATAATGGTTATTTTAGTTGAGGAAGCGGGTTTGAATTCTAAAAGGGAAGAGTTGATTTATAATATGCATAATATATGCATATTTGTAAGCTTCGTCTTATTTTGTAAAACAAAATCTAACATACTATACAATATATTATATTCATGGTACGTACCATATATAGGTTAAAATTAGATTAGATGTGCACTATTTAACTCGTATATGTTCAGAATTTTACCACATATTTGGTCGTCGTGGTGCAGTGGCGTAGCATCTGACTGTAAATGCGATTGGCTGTGGGTTTGATTCCCACTCGAAGGAATGATTATATTTTAAAACAAATAGATTTTCAACAAAACCGGCGTTGAGTACCACCACTCAACACGCAATGTCTTGATTTTTGGGCGGGTGGTTGGTTATCTCTGACTACTCTGCTATATACGGAAACTCGTGAAGAAAATTGGAATATCCAGCCTAACTATTGAGTCTAAGAACTGGGGATATTTTTCCACGCTCTGGTACGACGAAACGTGGCCTTGAGTTCTGTCACTAACAATGTAACGAGTTATTTTTGAGCAAAATAATGGAGAACGGAGTGTCTTAATGTTTGTTTCTCTCCACCTGTCCTATACAGAAAAACAGCGTGAAGCTGCTAATTCTATAATATACTTAAAACATTCAATTACATCATTTGTGCTATGTAAAATACAGAGAAAAAAATTAAGACACAGGAACGAAATTCTCTTCTCGAAACTCAGTGCTACTTTTCAGTGTGAAAAAATATTATTTACCAATACTAAAAAGAATTTAATTTGACTAATATTAATTATTATTTTCATAGTCTAATTAAGAAATAATTAATAGCCGTAGGAATCCATCAGAAGGGCTTATTCCGGTACAGTGCTTCAGGGAATGTGGATGTTAATAGAGTTGCTTGTATTTATTTCTCCCAGTATATATGGATATATGTATATATGGATAAATTTTAAGGTTAAAATTATGTTATTATATAATGAAACTACAAGCACAAGTAAAGAAGTAATAAGTTCTATGATTTTCACGATTATTACAAATTTTTAAATGAAACTATTTTTAGCCGGATTAATCGCGTATAATATTTGTATTCGAAAATAGATTTTAGAACCTAACGTTTCGAACACTTTACAGTAGTCCGTGGTCACAGGTAGACTGAGGTGGCATTTGTCTGTCATTTGATACAATTATTATATTATTAAACTACCGCCAACGATTTCTTAATTGAGTTATTGTAAATGTTAAATTTTATATGTGTCATAGTTTGCGCAAACGAAGTCGCGGGCGATATCTTGTTGATTGATAAAACTGTAAATTGCATTGAAATGTGGAAAAACCTGAAATCACTATACATTTTTTATATTTTGCTTAATGCAGAATATGTATACAAGAGAAAGCGAATAGCCTAAGGTTAACTATATTAGAATTTAGTTAGAAAAATAAACTTATTATTTTATTACTATTATGTATGTAATAAAATATAAAGCTAATCATATTTTAATTAAGAAGTATCTAATTAAAAAATAAGTATTGATTTTAATATATCGAGCTTCGCTGATTTTTTCGCATTACAGTCTACATAAAGAGATCTTAGTGCCAAAACACTCCGCTCTTCACAATTTACCCGAATTCGAGATGTTTCGAGATTCAACATTGCGCTTTGTCTTAAAAGATAGGAAAATTGATAAACAGAATTTCCACTCACCTTGAATCACTTCCGAGTGGAAGTCAAACTCACAGCCATTATGTTCAAACTCAGATACAGTCCCACTGAGCCATTATAACGTATAAAAAATATTTTTAATAAATAATCTACTAATTATACAGTATGTGATGTAAGAGCAAACCTATGACCACCTACAAATAAGTCAATAACAGTTATTTATGACGACTCTATAGTCGTCTACTTTTTTCCGATCCGTTTTTACTATAAAACCAGAACCATTATTCATACTAAAACTATACTCATTACGGAATAAAAATGTATATTTTAAGGGAAAAATGAATGCCATGACCTTTCAAGACAATACGATAAAAATATTTATATTTCTAATTTCCTACGTTCCACTTTGTACACCAAATGGCCAACTTTGTCACCAACATTAGACTATTATATCAGATAAGTAGACTATTTTGATATGGATGTGTTTATATATATATATAGAGAAAAAGTGGAAAATGTGTATGAAAGTTCAAAACTCGAATGTTGAAAATTTTACTTGGAAATTTCTTACGCATCCGAATCTGGTTATAATACATTATTTTTATAATTTAATAAAATTTATACATTTTTTTAATGAACAATAATTTTATTATTTTTGTATGCATCACAGTTTATATAGAAATATAGCAATTAACAGTCTGCACCTTATTCTTTCCCACAAAAAACTATAACTGTGCCAATCCAAAATGCTCCGTCCGCGACACTTTCTTATAAAGGGGGTACTAAACTAATAATAATCTTTATATTATATAAATAGAAAGGGAAATTTCACTCAAAAACATCCCCAAACAATATTTTTATAACTACTCCAATATCAATCAGCGTATACATTTTTATGGAATTCTAAAAGATTAGTATCTATCAACTGATTATACCATTTTATGACAGAATATTTTCATAGTTTGGCCCAACCACATTGGCGTGTGGGAACGTTGGTATTACTTAGAAAGAAGAAACTCGGTCATCTTATTTGTATCCGCTCCGCCCACACCTTCCCTTTCAAGCGTAGGTGTATTCATTTCGTAACACTAAAAGTGTTATTGAAGCTAGTGGTTTAAAAGTATTTTTTTGAGTTGACAATTATTATTTTATTTCCAGTTCACCCTAATGTTCTACCTAGAGTCAAGACACTCCGTTCTCCGCTGTCTGTGCGTTTTGAACGCAGGACTTTACAATTTGAAATAGATATAGATTTTTCATAATAATGAATTAGAAATAAATGAAATTTTCTAAAAATAAATAATCGTAAATAAAAGTTGCTACGGTAGCGCGTATTTGACGCGTCCAGAGGGCTCTATAGTTATAATCTAAATAATATATTATTTATAAAAAATTTTCTAAAAAACTATTCGCTAAGTATTTGAACTTATAAATATATATAAATCACTGTCTTTTCTATTTTTCACCTATTCTAACATATTGAGAGTACTGGATGCTTAAATACAATGAATACAGTACTTTAAATGAATTTATTATACAAAATTATTAGATTCAGTTCGTCTATAAATAAAATAACTTTATAATTATACCAGTTTCACAGTTAACTTACAAATTCGTCATAAAGGTGTTGTCTTTTCTTCCAACTTTTTTTCAAACTTCTATGAATTATATTTAAACAAACAAACAAAGTATAGCGTTGGGTTATAGTAATAAGAAAATCTTGTACGTAAATTAACATATAAAATAATACGAATATAAATGCATAATAAACCCTGTGTATCTAACACACTTAGGATGTGAAAAATATTTTTAGAAACCGTATAAAATTTGAACGTAGCAAGATTCGAACCTGTGCCTCTTGGAAACAGTCCAAGCGCTATGGCCACTAAGCCATATGTTGAAATTGCGCGCATGAAGTGCTAATTTATATACGTTTTCTAAAAAAAATCCTTGTAAACGAAGTTTATAAAAATTTTCCACGTCCTGAGCTAGAACTTAAGCCTAAAATAATATCATAAACACTGCACTACAATCTCACTCATACTGATTCAAATGAAATTTGACAAGAAATGTATCATTTTATTTTAACGTTTTTTAAAGTGTTATTCGCACACTAAGGAAATTGAAAAATACATATTTAGAAAACGTATAAGAATTTGAACGCAGCGGGATTTGAACGCGCACCTCTTGAAAACCATTCAAGCGCTCTGACCGCTAAGCCATGCGTTCTACATCCAGCTACGTTGAAATTCTTATACGCTTATTACAACTTATTTTTGTTGTTAGCATCTCTGTAGCGAGATTTTTACAAATTTCTGCTACCCAAAGATACCATCAACATTAACATTTTGTTTTATTTTTTTGCCTAAAACTGTACAATGCCGCAACCCAAATACGTCTTATCAACAAGTTTGAATTGTAATAAAACTAACTGTCATCACCATTGTGGTTCTTTTTCTAATAAGCTATTTAAAAGTACACTTAAACTATTATCACGAGCCGGTAATAAGTAAGTGAAAGTTTGAGGAGAAAATAGCGCAATGGGACAGCGTTTGAATTGAAACCCAATTGGTTGTAGGTTTGATTTTTCACTTGGAGCAATGATTATATATAAATGAAATGTATATACTAATCGTTTGGTTTTATATTATCAATAATTTTTTAAATAATATGCCATTGATGTAGCATTTGAAGGGGCAAAGATGCTGGCCGTAACACAGCTTATACTAGTAGAGCCGCCAACTCTCGCCTGTAGAAATAAAAACATAATTGTAATTAATATAGAGTAAATATGTATTACATACTTAAGATAATAAACTATTATTATATTTCAATTATATTAATTTCTCGGCTCTGGTAAAACAAAGTGCGGCGTTGAGTTCCACCATGAAACAGGCAGTTTCACAGGTTTGAAAATAGGTTGTATTCTTCAATTATCACTTTTAAATTAATTTAAATATAATAATAATCGAAGTTAATTTTATTATTGCGGGTATTAATGGTAATATTTTCGTTGTATATTGTACATTTCCATATAAAATTACCTCAAAACAACTATTGTTTAGATATAATTGCTCGAACAATATTATAGTAATTTAATAAATTTGCCTCTAAATGTATATTATAATAGGAAAATTAGGTGATTTCTCGCGGCTTATGGCTTTTGGTAAAATGGTTCGTGAAAGTAGCATACTTCATAATTGTTGTAAATACGAACTCTACAAGGGATCGTGAATATATCTAAATGATTTATTTTAACAAATAAAACAAAGCACGGCGTTTAGTTATGTAACTCTATATGTTTTAACTCTAGAATATCTTATTCTAGAAGCGAGTTAAAATTTTAAAGTATCAAGATTAGAAACTGAGCCGCTTGAACTCTAAGCCCTCTAGCCAAATAAGCTATGCGCTATTATCGAGCTACGTTTAAAAGTCATGAACTTTTGCAAAATGCTCAATATCATTAATCAACATGCAACATAAAGGGAACAGATTAAATTGTCACTAACCGTTGGTCAGTGTCCAAGAGGCGCGGGTTCGAATCCCGCTGCGTTAAAATTTTAATACACTTTCTAAAAAAAATTTTCTATTTTCTAAGTGTGTGAATAATACTTTAAAAAGTCACTAGCTTATTTCTTTAATCACTATTTACTTTACCAGCTACACACTTTTTCTTGCATAACAGGGTAGCCAGAAAGAACCTAATTCAAAGCTTTACACCCCGTTCTCAGCCTTCCGCTGGAATTCAAGACATTGTGTGTTCATTGACGAAGCTTAACGCTGCGCTTTGTTTAATACAGCGAAGAAATGAAAAAAAATTGCATAATAAATAATCAACCATCACTATTTATTAATATTTATATACATTTATACAGTTTTATAATAAAAAAATGTAACAAAATTATTTATAGCTTAGAACAAGTAAATTAATTTGAAATACACGTTAAGATATCAACTTTGATTTGTAACAGTCAACGCCTACGATATTTATGAAGAATTAAAGTGATTCACGAGCTTTACCAACGCTCCACTTTTACAAACGTAGGTTTGGTGCTAAGCTTGCATGAGTCATGCAAGTTTTTCTAAATGAGCTTTTTTTTTGAATTTCTTAATAAGTTAGTAAATTAGTAATTAGAAAAAGTTTATCATATTGTAAGTTAGCGATTAGCGAACCCGCGCCTCATGAATGCATGGCTTAGCGGTTAGAGCATTTGAGCAAGTGGCGGGGGTTCAAATCCCGCTACGTTCATATTTTATACGTTTTCGAAATCTAATATTTAGATTTGTTTAACGTTTTATTCTATAGAAAAGCGCAGTTATATAGTCGTTGATTGTTTAAGAGGGTATTTGTCTACAATCCCACGCGACAAAATGTGTTTTGTTTTAAATATTTTCCAAGTAAAAGGAACTATGCTGGAAGGAAGGTTTCGTTATCAATATTTGTTATATATAATTTCAATTTTATTCATTAGTCACGACTTAGTGGTTAGACCAGACATTATGAAGAGGTCGTAGCTTCAAAAGATGCTGTACTCTTGAAGACAAATCTTTTACAGCCAGAAATAATAAAGAATAATAAGATCCTTGATTTTCGCGATTTATACACATTTTGAAATGAAACTGTTTTTAAGCGGATTAATCGCGTATATTATTGGTATTTAAAATTACATACTAGAAATCGACGTTTCGAACACTTTACAGTAGTCCGTGGTCACAGGTAGACACAGGCAGTAGATAATGAAGAAATCAAGAAGTTCTTTAACGGTTCTCAAGAGACGCGGGCTTAAATCCCACTGCGTTCAAATTTTTATACGTTTTCTAATTATGTCTTTTTCAATTTAATAAGTGTGCGAATAACACTTAAAATCATTTTAAAAAAAATGTAATACAATCTGTTAATTCAAATCAAATTGAACCTAAACCTTCATCGCATTTAATTTTATAACAATTTTCATATTTTTCACCCTTTTTCTCTCATAGCAGGGTAGTCAGAGAGAACCGAGTGTCAAGACACTTTGTTCTTTGACATCCTGCATGAATTCGATACATTGCGTGATGAGCGGCGTAACTTAACGCCGAGATGTAATTTACCACAGCGGAAAAATAATAATAATTTTTTAAAAATCCTAGTAATACAATATTTTTTCTTTGCCAAAGCGAAAAACGCCTATAAAGTGTGTATCGCTGTATAGCAAGTTCGTTAGCACTAAGTTCTGGAACACAGTTTATTTCAATGAATGTTTTCGTTTCATTTTTTATACGTGTTTCTACAAATGTTAGAAAAGGCCGGATTTTCTTCTTTGTAGGTACTAGCGTATGTTTAATGTGTTTTATATAGAAATCTTCATGATTATTTCGGTATGCCAATAGTAAAATATAGAATAAAATAATGTAATAAATCAAAATAATGTAATTTTCAGTTCTATGGACGTAGTATTTCAAATGGATATTTATTCACCGCAGAAGTTCTCAATTCAAATCCCATTATGCAATATTGATTATTTAATATCTTCATATAAAATAATCTTTTAAACGGCATTGTTATCTATCAAGTAAGTGTACATGTGTTAAAGTAAAAATTTATATATAAATTAGATACGTTCAAAAAAAGAACACTATCACTTATCACACATTTTTCACTATCGCATGCTAAGAGCCTAGTGAAAAATCACTCCGTTTGTCACTAAGAGCTCTTTATAAGAGACTGTGTGTTTTGGCGAAACTCTACGCCATACTATATCTTGTTATAATAGTACTTTGTGTCGTAAAGAAGATATTATAAATATTTATTTTCCTTCGGCTGAGATTTGGGTCCATGCTAACCAGCTTCACACGCATTAGAGTAGATTCTTAAGACATTAGGTTCTTCACTTTTTGAATTCGAGATATTTCTTACTAGTGGTCTTAGTCCAGAGCAAGGAGAATGAAAATAATTTAAATACTGTCAATCAGCTAAAACTCAAATCAACCTTACTCTTAGAATAAAGATCGAACCTTCTACCACCGCTCATAGTCAGATACTATCTCATTGCGCCACGATGTTGCTTCGTCTTACTAAAACGACGAAAAGCACTATATATTCTTGTGGGCGCGCCATTTTACGTTTGACTTATTTATTAGGGGGTCTGTTCATAAAACCTATATATGTTTTTTATCTCAACTGATAGTTTCAAGGAAAAATTCGACATTTATCGGCAGTATAAAAGAGTAATGGGCCATTCTGTTGTAAAATACAAAATATTGTATATACATATATCTTTAAACGTATGTGTGTATATGTGGAGAAGTAAATTTTACGATTTTTACATTTTTTTTGCTGGTCGAGAAATCAATTTTATCGTTTGTTTCGATGTAATAAACTAAAATGGATTGATATAATCGTTTTAAAATTACATTTTGGTACTTAGACTTTATGTAGACTGTTTAGATGAATAGAAATAATAATACTTTATTGTACACATATAAATATACAATTCACAAAGTGATGAAATACCAAAATCAATGTGCGATGGCGGCTCTATTACTAATAGCGGTTTCTTACAGGCCACCATCATTAGCGGATTTATTATAAAACAATAGAGCGGGGAGCAAAAAAAGATAACTTGTTTTATAACTCAACATAGTAATATCTACATACATATATAATTACATACCATTCGATACCGAACATAAATAATCCATACTAATATTATAAATGCTGTCTGTCTGTCTGTGACGTCATCACGGCCAAACCGATTGTGGTGAACCTTTTATATAGAGACACTTGAAGGTCTTGGGATGAATATAGGATCCATTTTTAGATTTTTTCAAGAATTTCATTGGTTAACTAATAGGACACAGAATAAATAAATAAATAGAAACACTTTATTGACACACAAAATCAAATCAAAGAACAGTGTATAAGGATTTATAAATTTGTACAGTGTTATTGCAAATAGCATTCTCTAACACACCTCCTTTGGCGGACGAAGCTTGGTCTGGCAGCTAATGCAAACTACAAAAAAATATATATATATAACTGTTTACTACCTAATAATAATTTTTGGGACTTTTAATATACATAAAAGGTTATATCGATCTATATTTACGTGTAAAACTCTTTACAGACGTATAAAAAAAATTTGTTTGATAGTATTTTTTATATATTTCTAAACATTTGCTCATACTATGTGTGTGATTAGCAGTTTGCATATATATTAAAACATTTAAGACTACACGATTTGTTGTGGATTAGATTCAGTAAGAATGATAATATATAAATTATTTTATTTCTCCGCTCTGGTAAGGCAAAGCGCGGCGTTGAATTCCGCTACACAATGTCTGGAATTCAGGAAAGTGAAGAAGGAAAATTTCTTTCTGCCTACAAAAAGCTTAAGGCTGAATAATATTTCTTAACCAATGAATCGACATATATATTATGTAATCTGTTCCACATCGAATCACACAAATCTGTTTAATTTCAAAGATGCCAACCTTATTTAAGGTTTTTCTATAAATATTCTTTTAATTTAGTAAATGTTCTTTGAAACAAAATGTTACATAATTATAAAATAATAAAGTAACTTCTCAGGGCTCAGTTATTGAATTTCAAATACAGAAAACTACCTTGTAATTTTCCAAATAAAAATAATACTATTCTATTCTAATGAATATTTAAATGGTAATTACTGAATTACTACAAAAAAATGGACTATGGCACAGCAATTTTCCACCTAATTTTAAAGTACTTTGTAGTTTAACTAAAAGTTTAAACAAAAATAAACGTGGCGCGTGTCTATTAACAGTGAAAAAGTGTTTTACGAAATAAATTACTTAAAAACTGTGGATAGCGGTTGTTGGTAGCAAAAAGCTATTTAACTCAATTCGATTGCTACAAGTTCTTTATAAATTCAGTTTTGTGAGACAAATCGCATCTTTTTTAAGTACAGGAATATCTCAATTTATATATAATTATGAAGTAACATTTTTTAAAGAAAATTCATTTTAAATATTTTTTGTATGTTTTGTTCTACGTTACAGATAACCTAAGCATAAAGGCTACGTAATAATCGAACCCGATGGTTCGATTGGAAAATAATAGAAAACGGAGTGTTTAGGTCCTCTCTGCCTACCCTGCTATTCGAGAAAACGCGTGAAACTGAAAAATAATTACTAAAAAACTAAAAAAAGTAGTCTTAGTATTCTAATAGATAAAAAATAGTATTTTAATAAATATTGAATTAATTATTTTTTTTAGTAATAAACAACAAAAAAGGTATTTATACTATTTGCCCTTAATATACTACATATTAGTATTTTTACAAGTTACTCATAATGTAATACATTAATTCTACCAATTTCCAATTATGTAAAGCATATCTCTTAGTGCTCCCTTACAATTACTTAGGAACCTTCATATCAAATTAAAGCTTGCTTTCTGCCCAGTAGTTTCGGCTATGCATTGTCTGTCAGTCACTCACTTACTCAGGCCCCCTAGCCAGTAGGTCTAGCTCAGACTGAGCGAAGCAAAGTCCCCCACTAAGAACGGAGTCGCAAGTCAAGGTTCGAGTCTCACATGAGGCGCCCTTGCAACACTATGGTTCTAATTTGATGGTTTCCTCCCAAGAAATGAAGAAGTCAGTGCTCTTTAAACTCGGCCTCCCACAAAACCCGGTGACGCTGTTACGCCACTAGGGCCAATAACATTCAATCAAATTTCTTAACACATATTGATAATACTTTAAGAGAGAAGAAAGTCTTTAGCATTTCATGGATTCACCGTGCTGATGCCCATTTTGTTGCAGAGACAGGTTTTAGAAGAAATGCCTGCACATGGTGTCCTAAATATAGGAATAAGGGTCCCATTTAAAATACTCCAGCACTGTGCAAGCCCGTCTCGCTAACTAATCAAATTGTAAAATATCCTATTATAGTCCTTCCTAAATGCGTGCTAGAAATGAACTGGTGATCAGTTCTAGACTGTCTAGATGTTAAATTTTACATGCTTTGAAATTTCGGTCTACAACAAGCTATCATCATATAAAAGGCTAACATGAAACAGAGCAATGCGAACTGAAAAGTACTTGAATTATCGTGACAGAATCTTAAAAAGGTTTTTCCCATTCTGAAACGAGGTTCCATGACGCATATATTTGCACCCTCATTACTTTGACACGTTATATCTCTCCAAGGGAATATTTAAACGGAAGTTGTTGTAAACTAGTATAGTTATTAAAATTCTTTTATTATTTTCATCTATGTAAGAATATTGGAGTAATATATTGACTGTATTTTTGCAGACCGATTTGTTTGAAAGTTTCAGCAATTGTCCGAATCGGATGACAATACAATGTTTGCGTAGCATCAATCTTTAGACCTTGTTAGGACAATCAGAGTGACAAGGATAAAAAAATTAAGCGTTTTGATAAATTTATTTTTTTAAGTTATTTGTCATATTATAAAGTATTTATATATTAGTAAAGTTAAATCTTAGCAACAGTTATGTAGTGATATGTATTGCGAAAGCAATTATGTAATTAAATGTGATAAATAATAATGGCTGAGTATAAGTGCTTCTGATGGCAATATTAGTAAACAAAGTCTGTGATCAGGCTCTCTGTCTCAATCCTATGGTTTTTTCTGGCACATGGTGTAGAAAAAGAAAATGTATAGGATCATAGTTAGGTTAGTTGAATTCAAAATCCATTTATTTTTGTATTTTTTATTATTATTTTATTATTTGTAAATATTTCGGTACAGCATTTTTTAATTCTGTATTCTGTTTTGGATTTGTTACTGTTACTCTAAATAGAGAAATCACAGGTTTGATGAAAATTTCAAAATAAGGCAGTACAAATTAATATTTATTTATTAAAAATGCGTTTTTTTTCTACACTTTCCACCCGAAATCGAGAGTTTTAGAGAGTCATACTAAGTGGCGGACCACAACGCCGGGCTATGTCTATATTATTAAAATTAATAAGAAGAAAAACTTTCAACCTTTTTTCTAATATATATAATCAACCCACGTTGGAATAAAAAAAAAAAAAGCAATGAAAACTAATTTACAAACTGTCCGTTATTTATATAAATTTTTATAAATGTCAAACTAAAATATGCATCAGTGCAATATACAGATTATATTATTGTGTGTAATAAATCAGAGCTAATGTAAAATTCATGTTAAAAATGTTTATATTTTAGCACTAAACGGTAAAAAACCAATTTAAGAGAGTGCTGTGTTGTGCTAATAATTTTTGATGTTATTAAACAACGTGGCGCAGTTGAAGTTTTCATTTAATATTAATATAGGTGTTTCAGATTTGAATCCTGTCTAAAGAATATATTTCTCTTTGTTTGCACTAATTATTGCCTACAGCCTCGTTTCTAGGTGTATGTTTGATTGAATCCTACCAAAAGTGAATCCTGCTCTGATCAGACGCTGTTCCACTGCGCCACGACGGCCTTTTCATCTCAATTGATTTCTGAATATTGCATGTTTAAAATAATATATCTAATAATAATAGTTTTTCTCATTTCAGGTAATTTTTCAGTCTAATTTCAGTTACGTAAGTAGTAATGATAAATTTCATATGATTATAGCTTTAATTCATATTAAGCTTTCGTTATATAAACTAAATGTCCTATTAACGCGTAAATAAAGCGTTGCCTTAGCAACGTGTAAGTCGTTTTATATAAACGTGTATGTCAAATATATGCTACCATATGATAGTGTGATACATTTATTTTATGAATTTAATATATTTATTATGCACAATTTTAATAAAAAAAATTAATTCTGCACTCCTTTTCTATAATCTATACAAATAAATTGAATTGGACTGTCTCTTTGTAACTAAATGCGTATGTATGTAAGTACCGTGTATATGTAAGCCTATACACGGTACATATGCCAGAATAATATTTTTGCAATTTTTGGCTGTCTTTTCCCTCTCTCTGTCTCTGGAACGGCTCAACCGATTTTGAAGGGACTTTCGCCGGCAGACTGCTGATGTAATAAGGAGTAATTTAGGCTTAGGTAACTTTTTTATTTTAGAGTTCTACGCGGACACATGTAGTATAAACTATAACTGTGCCAAATTTAATTCTCCTTCGTTCGCGTAATTTTTGTAAATAGAGGTACGAATTTTATGTTACACATATATAAATATAAAAATATAATTAGTACATAAATTATGATTTTTTAAAATCACATTACACCTTACTGCACTAAAACAGAGTATATCATTAAAAGAAAAGCGCCCACATTTAAAAATCATATCAGATATAAAAGCTTGGTATATTTACAACAATTTCTTCGCAGCTTAAATTCATTTTGTCCATGTACACAAATGAAAATAAATTAAAAAGAAATTCCACTAGTTTTTTCATTCCCCCGTAAAGTTTAACACACCCTAAACAAAACTGGTAACGAGTGATGGGCTAAAACGACGTAGCAGTACATAATTTAGTATAAAACTTGTGTGATACTATAAATAACTATATTACAAACGTATTAAGTGCAAAAATCGCTTGAAATTAAAATTCATGTAACCTTTTCCATCCAAGTTACTTTTCTATTCAGCCACGCGATGGAAAGCTTAACAAAATCTAGACTTTATTACAATTGAGTAAGTATAAAATTTGTTTGCTTAATAATATGTCGCTTACGATCATTAGTTGAGACGCGCGTATACTTCAGTATAACAGGTTCGCATCTAAGTTTTCCTAGATGTTTTTCCTTTTTGCTTGAAGTCACTTGTACTGTAAGAAAATATTTCTTTTATCTTCTAATGACTTAGACGTTAGTCTGACTCAGTAATGTAAGAAAATATACATATTTATAAATATAATAACTGATTTTGGATTTATTGCTTTTGCTATTTTAGCTACACGCTTTTTCCTGCATAGCAGGATCAGAGAGCCTAGTGGCTAAACTCTCCGGGAAACTCAACGCTACGCTTTGTTTTAGGTACCAAAGCGAAGAAATTAAAATAATTTATATATAATCATTCCTGAATCTGGGAATCGAATCCACAACCAATCGCGTTTAGAAAGACGTTATCACACTACGCCACGCTACGCTATATATTTTCCATCGCCTCAAAATATATTTTTTTTGTTTATTTTATTTAATATAATTTTTTTTTGCTTCCTGTTCCTTAAGTAAAGAAATAAATAATTGTATTAGTATTGACACTTCTTTGACCCGTTGCTTTAGAAACGTGCATGTTACTCGTTCGTCCGCTTAATTTTCGTAAAAAAGTGTCCAATTTGATTCATTCATAATATAATGATTCTATTGATATAATATCATTCATTAGCCGATATTATGAGCTGTTTAGTTTGCAAAGTGAAAATAATCTATTCTCTTCTTTATTTGAAATATTATCGAAACTTAGTCTTATCAAAACAAAAAAAAATGCTACAAAAAATACAACAAAATACACCTTACTGCACACACAAATTACAAATATAGTCATAACAGTGGAACAGGACATTTACACATAAAACACATTAAACAAATATTAAGTATAAGCAGATATACATTAAAATACTTACGGCGGCTTAGCGGCTAAATGAAAATATTTTAAAAATAAATCATATTCTGAATGGAAATGGAACTTACAACTACCGGTGTTTGTAGTTAGTTACATGTTCCACTGAGGTACTATTACCTTTTGTCTCATTACATTTATATTAGAACACTTGAACCTTAAAGTTTCAAGCACCAGATAGGTCTTATAACATAAGTATATCAGCTCATGTTACTAACAAGGCTGTAATTTCACAAAATGGCGTTTATAGCGTTACACTATTATTAGGCGAAAAAAAAAATGTTGCAAAACTTTAAAATACTTGTCCTTTTTACATTACACCGAATTCAGAACATGCAAATGCAATTTTCTTTGCACCAACACTGCAAAGCTTATTAGGAAAGTTAACCAAGCTATAAAACTTGCTATCAACAATATGGAGCCAACCTTATAACTAAAAGATAGTCAAAACTAGATTAATTTAACTGTAAGTTAATGTTTTAGTTGCACGCTTTGGTCAATTAAACGGAATCGTAGTAAAAGTGTTGATAAGTATTTTACACGAATGCAGTTTATTTTGGGATTGAACAAAAATTTACAGGCGAGCAAAGCGTGCATGAGGCCGAGCCCCTAGTTGTATCATAATGATGAAATTTACTTATATTTTTTTTTATTACTAATTTACAAATTGATAGATAAAACTAAAATTAATGATAATAAGTTATTCTCTGAGTTTTATTTGTACTTACAAACAGACGAACTTACAAGTAGCGACCGAAATGACTTTACGACGGTTTACGATACGGGCGATGTGTTAAGATGAAAATAAACTGTTTTTGCCATCGCCCTGTTGGTGCAGTGAGACAACTGACTGCAAATGTGATTGGTGGTTATGGGTTCTACTACCACTAGGTGGAATGATTTTAATTAATTTGTTATCATTTCTTGGCTCTGGTCAAAAGCGCGGCGTTGAGCTCAGCCACTCAACACACAATATCACTAATTAGGGCGGAAAGTAGGGAACGGAGTGTCTTGTCACTAGGTTTTCTCTGATTTCCCTGCTATGTCGGAAGCTGCAAAAAAGAACCCCATAATATATAATTTCTAATAGTAATATGTATGTTTCTTTAGAATATCTAACATATTACGAGTCACACTCGACCGCTCATAGAAAAACTTGAATCGCAAGTTGTCACTGACACTTAGATCGGAGTCAGGTTCCTAAGGCAATCGGCTTTCACATACTCGTGTTGGAAACAGGATATTTGTTAATATTATTGAAATATTTACTGAATAATATTTATTTAATTTATTGTCCTCGTGGCACAGCGGCGTCTGGCTGTTAACGATTGGTTGGGGGTTGGATCCCCACTGGAAGGAATATTTAAATTAATTTCATGTCTCCACTCTGGTAAGACAAAGCGAAGCGTTGAGTTCCGCTTATCAACATGCAATATCTTAATATAGGGCGGAGAATGGAGTGTTTTGATATTAGGGTCGCTTTGACTATAAAGGCAGGGTGCCTTTATACAGAAAATAATTAAAGATGATAGCATCTCTCTCAACAAGCAGTGTTTCTAAGATGGGCTTAAAGTTAAGAAGATTGTATATTGACATTATATTTTTAATTCCTACCCGTTATATACGGAAATTGGGTAAGATGGGTAAATAAATAGTTGTTATGAAGTGAATTACACTGAAATAATATATAACAATTGTTTGTATAATTTTTAATCAATGGTTTATAAATAATATAAATCATTGGATATAATAAAGTAAGCAACTCTCACCGATAAGTTGTGACTATCAATACGTTAAAGATTTTATGTGATACGGTCAGAAAAAAAATTTAAATGTGTTAAAGAAAAAATAATTTATAATATTATCAGTGGAGACAGATTGAAAGACAGACAAGTTCTCCCTAAAAAAAAGAATTCATTAAAAAAATATATAATTTACATAAAATATTGTTTTAGCGGCTGCATATATTTAGTATTGTTTATTGCTTTAAAGGCGTCATTAATAAACAAAAATACTCAAAATGCAATTATATATTAGGAACTCATAAAATTGTTTTATTATCTTTTTGAAACAATCCAAGCAAACACTATAGAGTAGTGTTTTGTATTATTATTAATTGCGGTACGGACCTGTGGTCTGTACCTTTTGTTTAAATATTCTGTCTTCTAACAACTCATAGGCTTAGTATCTCTATATAAAATCATAAGGGAGTCCAATTTTTGTTATAACTTGCCCTCGCTTAAACTAAAATATGCAATTAACTTAAATTTATTAAACAAATTAATGTTTAACTAATACTACAGACTCTAGCCTAATCCTTGCGTCTTTTTAGTTAATTTATCTTGTATGAATATCTAAATAATGCGTAAGCGACTTCTTATCCTTAATAATATAGGAAATAAACTTAACACATTAGAACTGTTTAAATTTCTGATACAATATAAAGTAGAAAAATATTTTGGCACAGAACGCATGGCTTAGCGGTCAGAACGCTTGGACGGCTTCCAAGAGGCGCGAGTTCGAATACTGCTGCGTTTAATTTTTATATGTTTTTTAAAAAGTGTCTGAATAATACTTTAAAATTAATAAAATATGTTTTTTCGCGCATTGGATAAACATTTAACTAAACTAAAGTTTAAACTCATACCTGCCAAAATCTGCCACTAACCAATTCAACCATACATTCTGCACACGTTGAATCATTTTAGGTTTTTAGTAAATCCTTAATTTTTTTTATGCTGACGCTGCCATTGGAAACAAAAATAGCAGAACGACAGGTGCAACGGACACACAACCTGCTTTGACTTGTCGGGAAGTTATCCAGCTAGATTGTATATATAAAATACATAGATATATAGACATGACCGAGGTGAGGTTAACTAAGGGGAGATCTGGATATGAGTTTGTAAAAGGCACTATGCTATAATTGAAATGAATTTAACATAATTTCCCAATAAATATTGTTTCTTAGACTTGACCTTTGAAAGAGAGTATGGGTGGTGTTTATGGGCGGATATTCTGTGTTACTATAAAATTATTATTATTATATTCGCTCTGGCAAGAAAAAACGCGGGGTTTAGTTACATCTGTCAATACGCCACTTGTCGCGCTTGGGCGGAAACGGAGTGTTTTAACACTCAATTTTATATGCACGAAATGCGTGAAGCTATAAAAATATTATTTTTTATTATTGTGTACATTTATATAATAAAAAAAAAAAAGAAAAAATCGACAATATTACCCTTTTTTATTTATTCTAGGAAAGTTTTAAAAAATTCCATTTACTTCTCTACTAACCCATCAATTTCATCTTCACCGAGAACTGAAAGCTTTTTATAAAACTCTGTATAAACTTAAATATTCATTCCGTCATACAAAAACTTATGAAGACCAGATGACTACACGCGATTGCGGTACAGGCTATCTCTTTCGCGCTGTCAAGTTAATAGACTTAGTTCTCTGGAGAATTGCGTCTTGATGCAAAAGCTCTGGAACACTATCATTAAGAAAAAAATAGTTAAATATAAACTGGTAATAAAGCTTTAATGAAAACGATATTTGAAAGCAAAAGCAAAGCGAGTTTCACGCTTTTTCCCGCACAGCACGGTAGTCAAAATTAAACTAGTGTCAAGACACTCCGTTCTCCACTTTCCACACGAATTCGAGACATTGCGTGCTGAGTGGCGAAACTAAACGCCGCGGTTTGTTGTCTATAATGTAATAGAACGATTTCAGTACAAATTCTCTATGATATACTTATAGTATATAATAATGTAGTAAGGCACTTATAATATATAAGCAGTTGATTTACTCTTGACCTCCTTCACAACTTTTGTTATAAGAATACAAACAAAACGTCACAATAAAAAATACTTAAGCAATCTTCTCTTTGTGCAATGAAGAGTATTTTCTTCCTTTGTAGAAACATTTGTATGAACATTTAAATTAATTTTCTTCATTTAATTAATTGCATATAACAACTGTTATTAATTTTCAAGTCGAATAATTTTATTTCAAAGGGATAATAGAAAGAAATCACTCAACTCGTAAAAACTATACAACCGGTAAATATAATTTTGGTTTAAAATTAATTTACTGATATATATTTGTATTAATGTATATTAAAGGGTATTTTGAAATTATTTTTTTATAAAAGCTTTTTTGGTATTCAGAGAGAACCTACTATTAAAACACTCTGTGCCGCTTTCCACCCGAAATCGAGACAACTAGGTACCAGAGTGGAGATAGGAAAATACTTTTAAATAAAATCATTCTCATGATTGGGAATCGAACCCACATCCAATCGTGTTTCCAGTCAGACGGTATCATGCCAAAATTATATTAAATATTGTAAAGCTTAAAATAACAAGGTTGTATTCATATTTGTCAAATTTGAAATTCGCTACATAAAAAACACTTTACATTCTCATTAATTCATCTTCAAATTATTACACGTATTAATTTAAATATAAATTTCCGAGAACTGATCGTATCTATGTGGACAGGCAACAAACAAGTTTGCCTAATGGCGCCAGACGCGCGATTCGAACGATTTCCTCTTACCTGTGAGAAAGGCTTTTAATAACCGTTGCCTATAAAACAGTGTTATATTGATGCTACCGAGTAATAAATTAGTAATTGTAAATTTTAATTTAAGGTGGAAAGTGAAGGATGGAGTATTCCGACACTAGTATCTTTCTGACTAATCTGAGCGGGGGAAAGCGTGAAGCTGCGCTTTTTTTTATTTTATCAATATTTCAAAAAATATATATTTAAGAAATTTTAACCTATATGTGTATCTGTGTTACGATGTGTATCTTTTTCTGAGGAAGTATTTAAAACGTCAATTCAAATATTTTCGCGTATTGTATAATATTCGCGTATACCTATATAATATAATAACCATTTAGTAACTCGACTTATTTCAAACTACGACTGTCATTTTTGCTTTTACTAAAATTCTATATATTAGTAAAAATAACCGCCATCTTATGTATAGTTTTTAATGGAATTAGTTTATAAGTTAAATTATGCAAAAATAGAAATGTAACTGATAATAAGGTGATAAACATTTACGAGCTTGTAATACAGTAGCGTCGATATGATAATTCACATTTATAGAAAGAAAACGAAAAAGCTTTTAATTTGTATGACGTAAATATGGTAAAAGTGTTAACTTAAGAAGATTTGTATAATGGTATTATTGATGAAAATGTTCGCATAGCATTATTAAAAAATTTTTTTTCACTAAACTCATAAGAAATTTTGCCTCTAGAGGATTACTTTCGGCGTATAGTAAAATTAGTTTAATTGTTTAACGCCGTCGTGGCTCAGTTGCCAAATGAAAAAAATATATACATATAATAAAAACATGTAACTGATCGCTGTATGTACATTAAAGATATATGAAAAAATATATTATTTGGGACATTTATCAATGTTATATAAAATAATAGAACCCAGAACAATATTTTTTATTCATTTTTCTGTTAGTTGGTTCTGTGGTTAGTAGTTTTGATTATTTTATTTTGATAAGCTTTTGTTAATATTTGGTGCTTATTTTATTTAAAAAGGTTCATAAATAAAAAAAATTGAATTATAAATTAAAGCAAACTTTTTTTTACACAGGCAAAGGCGCGAACTGGTTTCAAGTATATAAATATAGGTGTAAAAATACCGTATTATATGGTAAAAAATGATTTTTGACGAAAGTGGGCGAAAAATCATGTACAAAGAGCATAATAGATGACCTAAATATATATAACGTAAAACTCAGGACGTTCTTTAAAAAGGCTGTCGATTAAAAGCTATGCGACGTAAAACGCCTTTGGGTAGCACGGTAGGTCTGACCAAAATAGCCTATTGCAATTATTGTAGATTTGAATAATGGTATTCTCTACAGTATCAATTTACGTAATAAAACCATGCCAAGCGTCGCAAGCTGAGGTACGAGCCTCACAGGAGGCCCTTTTGACACTGTGGTTCTAATTTGATGGTTTCCTCTCGAGGTCTTCAAGCCAAGGTCAGATCTACGCTGTGATGCTGGATAGGCTAGGCGGCAGTATACTATATATCTAAAAAAAAAAAATTTCTTAGTTATTTTTACTTTCTAAAAGTCTTAAGTCCCTACATGCAGTAGGAATATGAGAGCATATAAAATAATATATTGTCTATAAAATATGAATAGCTACCATCGATCATACGTATTATAAGGCGGTGATGTATTACTCAATTTGTTTACACAGAGAGTAGCGGTTGGCTGTAAACGTGTTATCTTTTGCCTATTGTAAATTTGTTTATATATGATATAATTCAAAGTATTTTCTAGGTTAGGTAGTTTTATGGAAGTAGTGCTTCTATGTATTTTTTTTTTATTATAGGTATGAAGAAAACTTACTTTTGATGACAACTGAGTTGATATGGAAAAAATGTATATATGTAAATGTATATAATATTTATTTTATTTAAAACTAGCGACCCGCTAACGATTAAAATATTTCGTTGTATCGCCCGCCCGCGCTCTCGCTTAAATCACAAACTTTGCTTTAATTTATAATTTAAATTGTTGTAATTTTTTTTTTTGTAAATGGATTGCAATGCAATAAACGATCAATGTTAAGATAAGTTTACCTGTTTTTTGTAACATTTTTTAAAAGTGTTATTCGTACAATAAGGAAATTGAAAAAGACATATTTAGAAAACGTACAAAAAATTTAACTCAGCGGGATTTGAACCCGCGCCTCTTGAAAACCGTTCAAGCGCTCAGATCTAAGCCATGCGTTCTACAAAATTTCCTTAAGTACGTTTTCGAAATATGTCTTTTCAAGTTTACTTGTATGTAAACGGTTAAGATGTTTCTGAGAGATTAGCGTTCACAAACGCACAGACAATTAATGAATGCCCCCAATAATATCTTTTCATATATTTTCATGTACAGATAGCAGATCGTTTATGTTATTTTTTATTATATGTATAGATTATATAGACATAGTGTTTGTTTAACTATTTTTAAACAATACTGTATCCATCTCCAATAAAATTTGTAACAAGCTTTTTATTAAAATGTATAATTTTAAAGCATATATCCTAACCGATTAAGTTTTCGTAAATTTGCATACACGTAAAATTTTGATGACAGCGCTTGGTTAGCTATATGACGTCATTTAAAATCCAACATGGCGGAACCTAAGATGACGGACGAGTTATTTTTAAATACACTCCTACAATATGGATATCAAATGAAAGAACATACTGAGAATAATCCAGAAAAAGTGTCTATTTAAAAAAAGTTATTTATTTTTTATTTATTAAAAACAAATAGAAATAGCAAAACGGAGAGTATTCTTTAAATCACTTATGACACTTCCATAAAAATATAACCCTTTTTACTTTTTTTTTTACAAAAATAAAAAATAACAACTTTTAAACAATTTACTGTACAAATTTCTATAATTACATACGAATGCTTGTCTAAAAGCGATCGTGGTGAAACGCACCGCCACAGCTGTATGCCAGTTATAACTAGGCTGTGTGCCATTAGCATACTGGATTGAAGCAGGTGTCTCTGTACATATCAAAACATATTGTCAATCGAATCGAGTCGTGTAAGCGATGCCGTTAGATATATAGCTATTAATTTAACTTCAAACTAGTTGCAGCTCGCCACTTCGTTTGCACGGGCCTTATGGCCTTCGCAATAATTTTCCCATTTCCAAGTTCTGGTAGAGATTTAATTTCAAAAAAGTTTGCCGTCTTCCATGCCGTTGACACTTCAAAAGCTCCTAAATCGTAGCCCTCAGGAAAACCTCAGAAGAAAGATCAATCCACGTTTTGGTTGGCGGGGGAACGTTGGATGCGAACCATGCGTCTAGGTGGTGGGGATGGTGAGGAATCCTGTGACCTGAGGGCGATATGTAAAGAGAAGATGGTATTAGTTCTCCTTTTGTAGTAACGCCTTTCCTTTGCGAAATTTATGTGGAATTAGTGAAAAGTGAACAACGGAGTGTCACTACAATTCTTTTTTGCTATTGAGCTAACTGTCAAAACAGAAAGTAAATAAATATTATTTATAAATGATGCCCTCG
This sequence comes from Podotricha telesiphe, assembly GCA_038994665.1. Classification (NCBI taxonomy): domain Eukaryota; kingdom Metazoa; phylum Arthropoda; class Insecta; order Lepidoptera; family Nymphalidae; genus Podotricha; species Podotricha telesiphe. The sequence goes on from JAOYRR010000480.1 coordinate 137,455, forward strand.
TGGCGCAATTGGGTAATGTTTGACTGTACTAGCAATGGTTGTTGGTTCGTATTCTAATAAAATTCTTAGGTTAACATTTATGACTAATTTGCCCTACAACTTGAAAAAATAAATAATATTTTGTTACTTATATTTTACAATTTTGTTCACATTTATTGGATAATAAAAACACCAGTTATTATGTAAAAATGAATGGAGTTCTCACTATATTCAATGTATTCATCTACACAAGTGCAGTATGAAAGTTGTTGGTTCGATTGTTTAGTCCAGAGAGTTTATTTAAAAGATGCACATTTGTGTGCAAAAATTAAGTTCTTTCACCCAACCCACAATGTCTTGATTTCATGTAGTAATATTAAGAATAGTGAGATAGAAATTTTTCTTAGAGAGATAGAGAACTTTCTTAGACTACCCTGCTGGGCAGAAAAAGCGTGAAGCTTGCGTTTTTTTTCAAAATCAACACATAAATGAATGTGAAAAAAATACTACCCATCATCACACCCCCTTTCTTCTAATAAATTTTCCCTTCCTTGTTTTCACTACGACGACAATGTTATACAGCATGGCTCTTAATGCCGCTGTCTGAAACAGACAGCGACTTACATCTGAAACAATTTAGACGATATCTTAATTAAGTTTTGTTAGTTATTGAACGCTTGTATAATGTAATTCTGTTGGACTGATGATTTTGCTCTTCTATATAATATACAGATTAATATACGGACTTGCTTGAAAAATAAATAATATTTTTTTAAATATTGTCACGCAATGTCTCGATTTCCGGCGAAAAGAGGAGAACGGAGTGTCTTGACACTAGGTTCTCTTGGACTATCCTGTTATGAGCGAAATAGCCCGAATCACCTAATATTTTAATGTATCCCTTCACATTTATAATGCCGATCATTGTTATCGTCCATCGTGCCATCAGCCATTGTGATGCAGTGGGACAGCGTCTAACTGTAATCGCGATTGGTTGAGTCAGGTTGATAGGTTGATACAGGTTGATTGGTTGAGAGAGGTTGATTGGTTGATGTATGATCAGAATTGAATTATTTTTATTTCTCCACTCTGGGAAGCAAGACAAATCGCGGCGTTGAGATCCGCCAATCAACACGCAATGTCTTTAATTTGGACGGAAAGTGGAGAACGGAGGGCCTTGCCATTAGGTTATTTCATTCTTTCTAACTACTTGCCATGCCTTACATTATACTCGTATTAGGGCGTCGATGCATTTTAGTTTTTTGAGCTTCAAATTAACCTTTTTGTATTTTAACCTTTAAAAGTGTTATTCAAACACTAAGTATATAAAAAAAACATTTTTAGAAAACACTAAGCGGTCAGGAAGCTTGGACGGTGTCCGAGAAGCGCGGATTCAGATCCCGCTACGTTGAAATTTAAACGGTTTCTAAAAATGTTAATATTTTTGTTTTTAAACTCGCTTTTGTTAATTTCTAATTTATTATTTATTTTAACTTCAAATTTATTCTTCTTTTTAATTTCAACAGCATCTAATGCAATACTTTTCATTGCTGTTAAATGAAAGCTACGACGGTGATAAAACCAAACACACTTTATTGTTGTTTGGCGCAGGATAATAGTGACGACATTCACCGATTCACTGGTGTTATATAAAGAATATTAAATCTCGATACCATTATTGTCCAGAATAATACAATGGCTGTCGTCCCATCAATAGTATAGAAATGGATAAAGTAACAAAAGTTCAGCCGTTTCATGCTTCATTGAAGATAGCGATGCGAGAACAACTTGAACAAATACACACTTTGTTATGCAAACACCTAGCGACTTCATTAATTTGTCGTTTATTTATTGTAATTCAAACTAGATTTTTGCCCTGATTTCGTTTGAATAGTGTTTTTATTTTATAAAGATAAATGAGTTGATGGAAATGCTGGATATTGCAGTGACTATTATTTCTTGTCTTCGGTGTATCTTTTGTAGAAAGTTTGTATGATGGGTACTGGATGTCAAATCTGTTAATAGTTAAAAGTTAATCTTATTTTTACACTTTAACGCTTTTTCTCGCATAGCTGAGTAGTCAGAGAGAACGTTGTGTCAAAACACACCGTTCTCCACTTTCTGAAATCAGGAGATTTAAGTGCTTGTTGAGTGGTAGAACTCGACGAGCGAAAAAATGAATTATACCTCCGAGTGAGAATGAGATGGCAGTACTTTATGTTCGCAGAAACTGTTTTTTTTAAATATTTGTTATAGAAACATTATTCTATTGAATCTACAAAATATCTGGTACAATTAGATTAATTCCAACTGTGCCCAATTAGGGGCATATCCTAGAAATTTATTTATATATTTAATTAACCTAGGAAACGGGTAAAGTACGTGTAACTTGAGTATATAAAAGTGTATGTCAAACACAAGGTAGCATGTGTAATATTTTATTTGTATTATGTACATCTATTGCATTATTATGAAAATATATGCTATCTGCACTTTATAAAATTTTACATTTCGCCATCAGCATAATTTCTTGTTTGAGTCTCCACATTGCCGTCGACTAAGTAGTTGCCAAGTTTCTATTTTAATATAAAACATAATGTTTTGTAGAAATGTTAAAAACATAAAAATAAAATTAATATATATAGTAAAAATTCTCATAAGTAGATTTAAGAAACAGTCAGCTGGTCTGATTTTACCGTTAAAATATCAAACTGGTTCATCAGAGGAGGGAAACGACAACCCATTCACATACATTACCTTTAATAATAGTATATTTTTTGCATCTGCAGAATTACTATGGTTTTCTTTTTTTTCTGTGTATCTTATATACATATATAAGGCAGTGGAAAGATTTCATATCCTGTCCAAAGAGACTTACTCTATTTCTTTTTTGTTGTTTACAGATTTAAAAAAAGAGCACTATCTATACAAAATAATATATATAATGTTATAGCGTAATTATATTTAATCGTAGCGTAGTGGGACAGCGTTTGACTGTACGCGCTATTATCGTGGGTTCGATTCCCACACGGAGAATTTATTAATTTAATTATTTTCCTCGGTCTGGTAAAACAAAGCGCAGCGTTGAGTTCTCTGAGACTCCACAAATTCCGATAAAAAATGGAGAACAAAGTGTCTTGGTACTAAGTTCTTTCTGCCTACGTTGCTATACGGGAAACAGCGTGAAGCTGCAAAAGAACAAATAAATAAAACAAATATGACACATACGTCCATGTATTTGTACCATTTTATAAAGTGACATAAACGTTGGTATAGCAACACGTATTTGACGCGTCAACTGGTCTACTAAATAGCTGTAATGTCTATAACTTACGATACTCGAACATTAGATTACCCTATAAAAATATTACCTTACCTGATAACACAAAGTTCTATATCGATTCGCACTACTCAATAAATATTATCTGTATGTGGCTGTAGAGTGTAGAACGTAGTGACTATTTTCTCCGTTCTTTATTTACCTAAGCACGTAAGATGTTAGTGAGTAGATAAAAACAAAAATGTAACAACGACCCTTGATAATCAAATTTCCCCCAGATCCTGGATTACAATCAGCTATCCCAACGGGGGGTGGAAAGGATCAAATCTGAATAAACCAATTATCCTTTACAAATGTTATTAGTAATCAATACGCACCAAAGACCAGTAACAATATCTTATTAGGACATTTTGAATTGATTGCTTGACCTCAATGAAGGTTATCACCTTCATTGAGGTCAAGGTTCAGTTTTAGACCTAGAAATTTCTGTTTGTAGTTTGCCTTTCAAACAAAATAAAATCAGTTGGCCACTTAAAACAAATAAAATCCAAAACACATGAAAAAGAAAACGTATAAAAATTTGAACGCAGCGGGATTTAAACCTGCGCCTCTTGAAAACCGTTCAAGCGCTCTGACCGCGAAGCCATGCGTTTTACATGCGGCTACGTTGAAGATCTTATAAACTTATTACAATTTATATTTGTTTTTAGTATTTCTGTTGAGATGTTCTAAATATATGTTTTTCAATTTTCTAAGTGTGTAAATAACACTTTAAAAAATGTTAAAAATAAATAAATTCCAATACAGTCAGAGATTCAGAGTCAAGGTTAGTCTTTATAATAAATATCTATAAAGATGAATCTATCGTGTCCCAGTAATACAGTATTTAACTAAGCACCATGGTTGTGGATTTGATTCTCATTAAAGGAAATAATTATATTTTAATTATTATTATTTCTTCGCTGTGGTAAGACAAATCGCGTAGTTAGTTTACGACGTTTGTCTCGCAATATCTTGAAATTGGACGGAAAATGAATTTTTTACACTAGACTAGACTAAAGTCATAAAATAAAACAATTTCAAATATAAACTTACTTAAATTAACAAATTTCAAGTTTCGTTCAGATATTTATAAAAGTCCCGAAATCCAAAGAATTTACAGTTTTTCTATTTCAAATACGAGCAAAAGCTAATGTTCATATGATCAAAATGTGAAGATTATCTCATAGTTGTTTAATTAGGTATCCGGTGTTAATTAAAAAAATAATAAAAAGCTTTAATTAACTTAATTTGCATTAGTTTTTTCATCACACAGTGTTGACAACAACTTGTCCCTACATACGTACAGTTATGAGACAAACTTTTGTGTATATTTGTAAATAGCTAGCGACGCGCTCGCGGCTTCGCCTGCGTAAATTACACGGCTATAACTAATTTCATTTCAGCCAATATACTAAAACAGTTACTTTATATATTAAATTTAAATTGTTGTAACTTTTTTATTTAAGAACCGATTGAAATAAAATAAACACTAAATGTTAAAGATAGTTTACTACTAGGTAACCTACATTTAAATTGGTTTAGCCGTTTCTAAGATAAGCGTGTAAAAACGCATAAATCTATTTTCTGGAGTCTATTAAATGTAATAGACCCCAGATTGATTTATCAATGGATAAATGCCCCCTAATATTATTTTTCTTATATATATATAATATAAATGTACAGACAGCAATCAGTTACATTTTTATTATTTCGGAGGCCATCTGTCTGCCCCCAAATCGAGATTCCTTCGGTGCCCATCGGCGGAGGCGGAGCGTCTGACTGTTAATGTGATTGGTTGTGGATTCGATTTCCACTCAATTTTTATTAGCAATATTAAAATGCCTGTAAATTGAAAAAAAGAGCTTCACGATCCGAGAGAGAACCTAGTGTCATGGCTATCAATTCCGCTATATTTTCGAGACACGGTATGTTGGAGTGGCGGAACTCAACGTCGTGTTTTAAGTGGAATTAGATAAATAAATTGTATTTTTATACCAACCGAATTCTTGCACGCAAGTTTCTTTTTCTGGACCTTCAAAGGGAAACCCTTTTCTTTCATATCCGTAATGATTTTGAAAAATCTTCTTTAAGTACTTTCCTACACTCTCTTAAAAACCTGCATGTCAAATTTCAGCTTTCTACGAGCAGTTGTCTCGTTCTGTGCAAACAGACGGCTGTCCGTTGTCTGTCAGTCAGTCCTAGTATCTAGAACTAGAACCTAGTATTAGAACGGATTGAAGACACTCCGTTCTCCACTACGCCTTTCACAGCATGATTTGTTGAGTGGCGGAACTCAACGCCGCGTGTTGTTTTAAGTACCAGAGTGAAAAAATGAAAATAATTTAAATATAATAATTTAACCCACCCACCGGAAACGGAAACACACACTGCGCCTCGATGACCTCTAAAATATAAATAAAAAAGATATATTGAATTTTTCACTTACTAATCAAATACAATTTTTATTGGTTCCTTTCACACTATACAATTACGCTTCAATATCTTCATCCTGTCTTTAATTAGTACATGAATCAAAAAGAAATCTGATTGTATAACTGTTTCATCGTTATAAGGCTAATTAACTACCAATTCATAGTGCTTGTATAATATTTTCAAACAAATATCTGATCAATTCCTTTTTAATATTTGGTGTTTTCGTTTACATAACTGACAGTGTTGGCCACTTTACGTACAACATACATCCGTTCTCACATGATATTTTAAAGCATTCGTTTTGCTTGACAAAGAAAAGTGCGATGCCTCGGAAAGCCATATAAAATTAATTTATATTTTTTGCATCTTCTAGTAAGGTCTTTTATTTTCACGATTACTATACATTTTGAAATGAAACATTTTTTAACTGGATTAATCGTGTATATTATTTACATTCGAAAATACATTTTAGAAATCCGACGCTTCGAACATTTTACAGTCCGTGGTCACAGGTAGGCTTCTAGTATTGTAAGAAGGGTAGTCAGTAACCTAGACACTCCGTTCACAATTTCACAAGAATCGAGATACAACGTGGTATGCGAACCCATGACCAATTTAATGTACATTCAAAAGTTGTCTAAGCGCGATGGTTGCTACCACCATACAATGTAATACAATGTTATATTACAATACTGTAACACATATTACAAAAAATGGACAGAAAGTTGTGAAATCAATTTTTGAAGAAGGATTTTTATTACTAGGTCCTCTCCGTCTCTGATATATGCAGGCAATTCATGGATAAAATATATAGCCTATTCTAATTCAAATTTCTGCCATATTTAGTTTACATCCCTTGCGACTGACAAATGAAAACAAATAAACTGATAATCTTAAAGTAGATAGAGGTGCAGATTTAATTTACTTTTAAAATTTTAATGTTTATTGAATATTATTTCTTATTTTGATTCCATAACTACTATAAGCGACGTTTATTACATAATTATTACACTATAACAGGTTTTTACAGAATAAAAAAAAGGTTCATGCCTTTACGCAAAGCAGTACTAGTCAAGACACTCCGTTCTCCGTTTTCCGCCAGTGTTGAGTGGTGGAAACCAACGCCTCACTTTTTATTTATACTATAGACAAGGCAAACCAGCGGTCGCTTCACCTGATGGTAAATGTGTCCACGACCCCGTATATGATGATATGCCAGTTTCATATCAAAACGAAGAAATTAAAATATTTTTATAATAATAATTTAACCCGCGAGCTGGAATCGAATTAACAATTAGACGCTCTCCCACTGTAGGCCTCAACTCTAATCCCAGAATATATTTTCTCATTTTCAACCGCATTATAATTGAATTTCTTCCATATTTGGCTATTTTCGTTTACAAAATTGTCAAAGCGAGCCACTTTTACGTACTGACTGGCTACCGTACATCCGTTCCCAGGCTAGAGTGACTAAGAAACAAAAACGTATAAAACTATCAGACGGCTACCGTAACTGACAACCTGTCGATGCGGCTGCCGTCCTCTATTTTTTACTTAGCATGCTATCGTTAAAGTCAACAAAACGTGTATTTTGCGTATACTTACTTGTTGTGTTGCATTGAAATTGATATATTTTGATATATTTGGACGTATTTTGTTATTTGATGCAATATACAGTGAGTGAAGGAGCTAGTCTTTTTTTTGTAGCTTTTTTTCCTGGCATTTTCCCCCGCCTAGTAATCAGATAATCAGAATATCCCTATTTCTCGCCCGAATCCGAGACATTGCGCACTGAGTGGCGGAAGTCAACGCCGCGCTTTATCTCGTTACAAGAGCGGAAAAACGAAAATCATTTAAAATACAATAATTCCCCCGAGGTGGAATCGAACCCACAACCATCGCGTTCAATCGGAAGCTGAACCACTGCGCCACTATGACCTTTTTTTATACACTTATATTACTTCCACTTCTATTTATTTATCGATGTATGTGAAACGTTATTTTGACACAGTCTTTGATGTCTTATTAGCTTAAAAATCTGCACGTGTCGTGCTGCATTAGATTATATGAGTATTAAAATATTTTCAAAGTATGAACCTGATGAACTGCAATTTACTTTTTTAAAATTAATTCCTTATTGAAATGTATTGTTTTAAGTTGCTTAACGTAACGCTGCACTTATATTAGGTAAATAAAAATATATTAAAAATGAACCAACCCTGTTTAAACATCGAACCGATGTCTATAGTGAAATTCTTGTAACTTGTTTATATTCAGTATAATCTTTTCATTAATAAATTATAATGATTATTAATAATGTAGAATAACTTATATAACTTTATATTATTGTAATTTTCTCTACAAATAATAAAGTAATTCTTTTAAAGTAAATCTTCAACCGCATTATTCACCCTTCTGTCATCGTATTCGAATAATAAATTTACACAGTTTTAGAAACTTAAAAATACTGTGGAATTCTGTTAGAAAAGTGTCCATCCCATATATTAGAGGATTTTCAGTAAACTTGACAAATGTATAGAATATATTGTAGTGGCATCGCTTTACAGACATAGTTGGAAATATTCATAATATCTAAATAAATTTGTGGGCGAAATGGCTAGACGCCTTTTAACGCATAGCTGACAGTTACTCTATCATTTATCTATACATATAATAAAAATGTAACTGATCACTGTCTGTACATGTACGATATATGAAAAAAAAAATTATTATTGGCATTTATCAATGTAATAGAACCCAAAACAATGATTTTTTGATTTTCTTTTCTGTTTGTCTGTTTATCTGTTTGTCTGTTTGTTTGTGCACGCTAATCTCAGAACCGATTAAAATGCAATTTTAGCTATTCTATTGTGGTATACTTTCTTTAACATTTAGTGCTTATTTAATATCAATTGGTGTTTAAACAAAAAAGTAACAACCATTAAAATTATAAATTTAAGCAAAATTTGTGATTAAAGTGAGAACGCGGAAACGCGTTATAGCAAGTTTAACTGTCATGTAAAGATTTCAATTTTATACATTTTGATATGAAACCATTTTAACCGGATTAATCACATATAGTTTTGGTATTCGAACATTTTTTTTAGTAAACCCTACGTTTCGAACAACTGACTGCACTACTTACTGTAAAGTGTTTAAAACGTCAGGCTTTCTAAAATAAACTTTTAAATACCAAAATATACTTATTATATATTATTCACTAAGTAAAATTACTCTAAATAACTTTAAAACTACCCCGCTTTTCATGCATATCAAAACAGGCAGAGACAAAAATCTACGTAGTGTTAAAATACTGTTTTTGATTTTCCGCTGCTGCCTGGGACATTGCGTGTCGAGTAGCAAAACTTAACACTGAGCTTTACTTACCAGATAACCGGCATAAAAATAATTTAATTTTTTTTTTCCCCTTGTTTTAATCGAACCTACAATCAATCGCGTTTGTAGTCAGACTCTGTCCCACTGCGCCATTATGGCGTCTTTTGTTCTATCTTTATCCCTCTCTTGATATATTTTATACTGGCGACACGCTCGCCTGCGTAAACTACATGGCTAAACTATTTCCTTATTTCACCCGACCCCGTTCTTACCTAAATCATAAACTTTGCTTAAATTTACAATTTAAATGGCTGTAACTTTTTTATTTATAAACTTAGAAATAAAATAAACACTAAATGTTAAAGAAAGCTTACCAAAATACAAAAGTTAAAATTGCGTTAAAATAGGTTAAGCCTTTTCTGAGATTAGCGTGCACAAGCAAACAGACAAACAGAAAAGAAAATTTAAAATCATTGTTTTGGGTCCTATTACATTGATAAATCCCCCTAAGAAAATTTTCGTTCATATACCTTCTATGTACAGACAGCGATCAGTTACATTTTTATTATATGTATATATGTATGTATGTACGCTGTTATATGTATAAACTACAAGGCATCTAGATTAGTTTATCAAGCGCTGTAATCGCTTCTTGACTAATTAATTGTATGTTAGTTTATTATTGTTGTTAATCTGACGACAATACGATTTCGATCTCTCTCTATTAAGTAAAAACATTTATTATAATGTAAAAACTTGGAAGCCTTAAAGAAACAATATTTATATTCCTTTTTTCAAAAACTATACAGACGCAGGAGTAAAAAATGTTGTTAGTAAAAGTTTATCAAAGTAATGTACATACAACGCTATGTGTTTCATATACACTTGTGTATAAAGTTACACACACGTTGCTATGGAAACGCTCATTTTGAATATCAATTCAGCTACAAGTATTCATAACTATTTGTAATGTAGCTTGTTTGTAATGAAATTAAAAAATACTCATATATCAACATATCTGGATAATTTATGAATATATATATAGTTTATGGATTTTAGCAATTAACAACCGCTCTATAAATTTACTTATAAACTCTGAACAGAATTAACTAAATAAGCAATTCAGGCACGATCCGTTTAACATTTACTTCTTAAGTTATTGGTATAGGATTATGAATTATAGCCAGAGTATCTAATAGAGGTCACTTATACTGTCCTTTAGGGACACATCACCTGCAACTTCGTTTGTATAGACTAGGGGCTAACCTGCGGTTCGCGAGGCGCATGCGGCTCTTTAAAGCATTATTTGCGCGACCTACAAAATATTTTCAATTAAAAAAAAATGGCTCGGTCTATCAAGGAACTGGGCCACCCCTGGTATAGATTATGAAAAAAGAAATGTTCTTGGCTCTCCCTGTTCCCCCTTAGGAATTTCAACAAATCCTTTTGTAGTGTTTCACGACTCTCCCCAAGGAACTTTTATGAAAAATTTCAGTTTTCCATATATATATATATTCATATTACCCGAGTTTGAACTCATTAAAACTATATACACATTTATTAGAAAGCAACAGCCGCTCTAAGTTATCGTCGTTTAGTAATAATATTCAAAATTTTATCACCAAAGATGCACCAAATGCTATATATAGGTGAGCGGTAACTGGCGGCTTATTTGTTGGACGGAAACTGTCTGACTAGTCTATTTTATATAGTAATTCACTGGATCAATTTGAGCCTTTTAACTTCTTAAATTACTTTACCAATGCGGAAGCTACTGTAACAGTGTATTAAAGTTAATTATGGATTTAATTGAAATAAAATTTAAATTCACCTCGTTTTTATAGAATTATGTGTATTTTAGTTTGTAGTTTTTGAGATTTGAAAGTCGTAAATACTTGTTAATGATATATCAATGTTCATTTTTATTACTTTTTAAATTTATATTAATATTATGGTGACTATATGTTTGTTGCGCAGCGTTTCAAAGCATGACTATATACGCTAAGGCTGTGGGTTCGATTCCTACTTGAGTGTCTTATTATATCTGGCGAAGCAAAAATCCAAATCTTGAGATAAGGTGCGAAGTGGAGAGTAGAGTGTCTCAGCCTACTGTGCGACAACATGTAACTAAGCTAATACTATTAATTTTAAAATACACTTTCTTTTAATATATTGTATATGAGGCCACCCTGGCGCAGTGGAACAGCGTCTGTAAACTGTCTGTAAACGCGATTGGCTGTGGGTTCGATTCCAACTCGAAGGAATTCAAAATATTTTCATTTCTTTGCTCTGGTACCTAAAGATAAACAAAGCGCAGCATAAAGTGAAGAACGGAGTGTCTTGACACTAGGTTCACTTAACTACCCTTCTACGTGGTAAAAAACCTGAAGCGGATATTATAAGCTAAAGAAAGCTATACTACTACTATGAGAATAAAACTTACCTACTATGAGAATGAAACTTACCTACATTTATAAAGAAGGCTACATTTATTGTACCAATTTTTTTTTTATATAAATGGTGTTCACATATTTTACAATAATTTGGTCACATTTAAAAGTAATTTCCAACCTGAAAATAGCTCAAGGCCGGTGCTTGTATTGACCGTACAAATACTCCATCTGAATTACGTAGAACAGTGATTTAAGCGAAATTTTAAGAGAGAGAGAGAGAGAAAAAGAGTTTTAATCGGAAATGCATGCAAAACAAGAAACGATCTAATATTTTATATACGTTATTTTATATGAAATTTCACCAACTACGAAATCAGAAGGATTTGACAGACAGACAAGAGATATTCTTTATTTTAAATACGTTTTCAAGTATTATATTATGTATTAAAAAACAATTTATAAATTTTATAATAGTTATTTGTTTGTATATATTATAATTTATTAATAAGCTTTTGTGGAAGCGATTTCTGCCAATAAGCTCTTTATATTTCGAAATGAAATGCATAATATTTTTAAATGAAATGAAAAATCAAGAAGAAAAGTACATATACGTAAAATATAAAGGATGAGGTAACTAACTTACAAAAACTGGACTCTCTTAGTGTATACATATGAATGCACTTAGTTCTCTATGTCTCTTATAAGCTTTTTTTTCGGTTCTAGATATTGAAAAACTCAAAAAAAAAATGTAATTTATATAAAAGGAAAAATATTCTTAAGACGGTCCGAAATGCCCGTAGTGTGTAAAAAAAACAAACAATGTGCATAGAAAATAAATAATACAATCACTGAATTAGACACTACATGCTTTTAATTTTTTTTAAATAAAGCTTTTTTTTTACTACTACACTCACATGGAAAAAACTACACACAGCTTAATGTAGAACCTAGACACTCCGTTACCCACTTTCCGTCCGATTTCGAGACATAACTTATTTAGAATTAACAATATACGATTACAATATATTAAATCATACTGTCTGTCGCCTAAATATTATATATGCATATATAGTCACTTATTATATATGTCAATTTTTAAATTGTATTGTAGAGCTTATCTCTAGTTAGTCGGTAATATATTTTAAAGTTATTCCAAAATGGATACCTAATTACTATTTAATTGAACTTCCTAACTTCCTATGGTATATATAGAATTAAATCACAAATAGCACTAAGCGTCGGATGCTGACTCAAGCTGGGGTTGTTTAAAAATATCCACAATTGAATTCAGTATCTCGCTCGAGCCGCGGTTGAAAAGACTAGAGTGGCACGTGGTGGGTCTTTTGGAAATTTTAAGTGATTATTTTAATTGGTAAGTATATATGTATAGTAAAGGCTTAATTTTAAATGAATTCTAAGATTTTATTTACATTTTAAAGTGTTATCAACATGTTTAGGATATACAATACATTTTTGGAAAACGTAAAGCCGAAAACGTATGACTTAGTGGTCCTAGCGCTTTGACGGTTTCCAAGAGGTGCGGGTTCAAGCCCTGCTACGTTCAAGTTTTTAAGACGTTTTCTAAAAATGTAGAACATAATGGTTTTTTATTAATATATTTTTTTGGTTACCTTCTAATACGTCCAAAAGTGGTAAATAATTTCCATTTTCTATAGAATTGACATGTTATTGATTGATCAAAAAGCCTGCACTTTGTTTTGTTCAACCAGGCTTTTTGAACACGTAAATTTTTAAAGTATGCATTGAATTATTTAATTTTTTTCATCTTTTTTGGTTTTGTCATCAACCTTTCGAATTTTAAGCCAATTTTATATTCAATTTAATAATTAACTAACAAATTAAACCCTACAGTCAAGGATTAAAGCTAATCGCAGTTAGGAATGGCTTAGAGCTCTAGATTAAGCTTTCGTTCACGTGATCGCGTGCTTTGTTACAAAGAGCATGAGATAGATAGAATCGATGTAACTTATTTTTAGAAATATCATTGCTATTTAGACATGTGGTGGCGTCTCGTCTGTTTTTTATATTTGATTTGGCAAGTATATATTAAGTATTTAGTCTGGAGTTCGATTTTTTATGTACATTATATAAATTTCTCAATTTATACTATAAAATATTCACGATGTAAATTAAATAGATAAAGCGTGAAGCTGAAAACAAAATATCAGTATATTATAGAATAAAAAAGGTTTTAAAGAATATATTTTTATGTAATAAAATAAATATTTGGATGACGCACATTGTAGTCAGATTTTTACAGAACTATTACAGGTAAAATTCAGCTATTTCCGTTGTAAATTACACAGAAATCTACATAAATAAATTTGTTCAAAATTTGGAAATTTCCTTGTGAATAGGTCAACAAGTATAGCACTAAGAGGGGACTATATATATATATATATATATATATATTATATATATGTATGTACATGTACTGACAAACAAGATAATAAATAATAAACCTTACGATATTGATTAGTAAAGCGCGCGATTCGATATATTCAAATCAGAGCGACTATTATCTCTCGCCATACATTTTATGACGTCTCAAACAGAAATTCCTTTTAAATTAATCCATTTTAGTAATTAGTTTGCAAAAACTACGGCAATTAAATTTATTTCGATAATATATAGATAATTAAGTAATAATCGTAACCGGTCCAATTAGTTGGTGAGATGGCGGAGGATAGTTGTTTGTGTGCAAAAATCATGACGACAGGTCCTTCACAACTTCATAGGAGAACGGTTCGAAGGTTTCTAAGATTAAAATTTGGTAATTATTCAGAGACATCTTTGCAAATTTATGAAAAATTTATCATTTCCTTTGAATTGTAACTAAATTACAATTTAAATATTTTTCAGCTGGAGTTGGAATCGGACTCACACTCCATTTAGGTGTGTTTAAAACACTTACACTTAGAAACGGTGATTCACTAAATACTGCAACTCGTTGTACTCAACTGACAGTTAACTATTTAAATTATGAAAGTTTGGGTTCATATCTCATTCTAGATAAAGAAAATATTGGCCAAGAAAATAATTTCAATACTATCTGGTCACTTATACAACACATTAAAATTTACTGCAGGCGAAATTAACTTATGCTAGGCCTTTTCATATTTCATAGTCTTAGCCATGCTTCTTGTTTAATATCTAATTTTGTACGAACTCGCCTTGAGCAGGGGTAACAGTTTGTAAGGGAAAATAAAATAATTTGTTTTTTTACTGTTTTACGTGCAATTTCTTTATGTGTTTTGACCTTTTACACCTTCCTTGGACTTCTACAAATATTTTAGAACCAAAATTATCCAAATCGGCCTAGCCGTTCTCGAGTTGTAGCGGCACTAACTAACGTCATTTTATTATATATATATATTATATATATATATATATATATATATATATATATATTGAATGGATTTTGTAAAATGACACATCAAATAAAAGGTTTTGATATTATGACACTAAAGTCTTTTAAGTTATTATAAATTTACGTAATAAGTACTATAATTATGATATCACAACGTAAGGTTCTAACCACTAGACGATCAAAGCCATCGTGGCGCAGTGTGACAGCGTCTGACTGAAAACACGATTGGTTGTGGATTCGATTTCCACTGATTAGGAAAATGACAAATGCAGCGTTGACTTCTACCACTCAATACGCAATGTCTGGAATTCAGGCGGAAAGGCAGAACGGAGTGTCTTGACACTAGGTTGTCTCTGACTACCCGGCTATGCGGGAAAAAGCGTATAGCTGTATTATTATCACACTATGTTCAACTACTTTTACATTACTTTTTTAATTATTTACAATAGCGAAATTTGAACTTACTACAACCATTGAACCATTCGAGCCTTAATGCTTATTTTTTATTTTAATCACATACCAAAGACAATTTTTTATAAATTTTACTGGTAGTTTTAATAAATTTACAACGGATCTCTATACAAATCGATAACGATTGTAAATTTAAACTTGTCTTATTAGTATAACGAGTTTGTAGAGTCTTTTCTCTGAAGTTATAAACTTTTTATAACAGATGTAAAAGCATGTATTATAAAGTTTTCATCTATTTCGCAAGGTTCTTATTTTAATATACTTGGTCTTGCCATAAATTTTGTTACAAAGTAAAACATTTTTTTTTATTGTACGTTACATTCATTACTATTTCACCGTGTTAGTTTAATATATTAATATAAAACTATTAAAAATATGTAAAGGTTATTCGAAGTGGTCTCCATTGTCTGCAATACAGTCCTTTAAATTTGGAATTCACCAATAGCACCACTCACACTTTCTATGGGACAATTCTTCACTGCCATGCCGTATGAATTGTTTAAGGGACTCCAAATTATCATGGTACTTAGAGCACACCTTACTCTCTAAAACTGACACAAATCATAATCCACAGGATTAATATCAGGATTAGATGACGGTCAGTTTTCAGCCTTGATGAAGCCTGGAACGTTCGTTTCTAACAACGATTGGTTGGATCGAAGTTCATGATCCGGCTCCGAGCCCCGCTGAAAGGACTTAGTTACCTTCTCAATAATGGTATCTTGATACACTTGTGCCCCATTTTAAAACGAAAATATGGCAAATACCCCACCAAACCATCACTGAAGTCGGATAATGCCTACAATGTACTCTGTTGACTAATTGGGAAGCTTCTTTAAAGCTTTCAGCATAAATATAGTAGTTTAGTTTGTTAAAATATTGCTCAAAAGTAAAAAAAATATCATCCGTAATCCGCTTAATAAGTTGGTTTGATTTTACCACCCTATTTTTTTTAATGTTATCAGTTACAGAATGAGAAGTTTTATGGGCTTTATGGGTCCTAAGCCATTTTTTACAATACGCGACATGGTTCTAGGTGCTATCTTCATTTCCCGAAATAAAATCTTTTGCTTTAAGACAGGATTTCTTCGAATTATTTCCCTTACTGCTTTGATCGTTTTTTTTTGTACGAACACGGTTTTATTGTACCTATCAATAGCCCGCTACACAAACATTTGACTAATACCAAGCGTATGGAGTTAAAAAATTGTGTTTGGCACCCTACCTACTTTATGGAATGCAATTACAGCGATGCAGTTCTCTATATCACCCCACACTATTTTAATATCGCAAAATATTGTACAATATATTGGCGAAAAGAAGAAAGCAAATAATAAATAATGAGCAATCATATGAAAATGACAGATTCCAAATTCAAAAGTAATATTTTGTTTAGTTTTAATCATAACAGTCTTTATGGCCAGACTAAGTATTCTTTCGAAGCTTTGGGTACTTTTTGAAAGGAGGTAGTACATTTCTTGTCTCACTGCGCCTTTAGGCTTAAGGCTTTTGTTATAACATATAAATGTTTTCTAAGTAGCAAAGACTATGTTAGTAAAATATAATGAGTCTAAGTTTTGATAATTCTCACTTCCTGGCACTATTAAGACATCAACAATAAAGTGAGCAGAAATTGGAGACCATAGTGTTATAATCGTACATTAGAGTGTCTCTCATCTCTCTATAAAACAAACGGAGACTTTAGTGTATATGGTACAGTAATAAGTTTCTTAACATTGAAATAAATTAAAAATAATTATGCTTATATAAAAAATTCATTTCTCCGCTCTGGTGGTTCTAAATGTGGTGTTAAATTCCGGTCCTATTCGTAGTCTGGAATTGGAGAACGGAGTGTTTTGACACTAGATTCTCTCGGAAAAAGCATTAAGCTTATTAAGAAAATACATCCACATTTTTCAACTTTATTTTTAAAACACCTATTCATTTTCAACACATTTACTACACTATTAAACAGTACTTATGGAGTAAAACACAAAAGTTTTTGAATTTGTTTGTTAATTTAGTTAATTGCCCAACTTTTGTCCAACTATTTTCGAATGGAGCATGTCAAAATAGCACTAGGTATATTATATAGAAAAAAATATTTACATTTCACATGAAGGAATTACAGGTATGTTACAACGATTGAGCTTATTGAATACGTCGTGGCGCAGTGGGAGTGTGACTGTAAACACGATTGGTTATGAGTTCGATTATAACTAATTGGAATGGTTATATTTAAATAATTTTAATTATTGCCGCTCTTCAAGAGATACACAGTTCACATACGTATGGCGTATTTTTGAATAAGTTAAGCTTTTTTAAAATCCGATTAATACAATTTATCATTGATTCTCAAGAAACGAGTGTAATATTTCTACAACCATTAAACCTTTAATATGTGGTAGAACTGGAACGGGAAGCTGTAATTTATATGAGAGCTAATCAACCGTCGTTACTATATAATAAGGGGCATTGGACCTGTACTTAAGAGAATATCAGACTTTAAAATTAAATTGTTTTTTTTTGTGTTTTGTAAAATTTGTATATTTTTTAAGTAAATTATCTTCATTAATGTATTTTAAATATGCTAGGGTATACTATGAAAGCCATCGTGCTGCAGTGGGACAGCGTCTGACTCTAAGCGTGATCGACTATGGGTTCGAATTCGACCTTAAGGGAGGGAATGATTATATATTTTTTTTTTCACTCTAGTACCTAAAACAAACCGAAGAGTTTAACTCCGCCCCCACTCAACACGCATTGTCTCAATTTCGGGCGAAAACTGGAGAAAGAAAGTGTGATTCTGAAAAAAATATATAATAGTAATAAATATGTCTGGAGACTCGCTTTTTACCACTACACTGTTATTTCATTGACTACAGTGGCCAGTGTGATGTATGTTTCCGTTTTATATATATTTACTAAACATAGGCTTAGCCCATCTGTATTGACACATTATTACTATACCACGATTTTCGTAAAATCAAGAATATATTTATTCATATTCGTCTGTAAAGAGCCTTAGTTTGAGCATTTATATACCCATACATTGGTGCAAGCTGGTCTAATATATTATGAGTGTGGGAAAACAACTACTGTTTACGGGATCTCATGTAAAGCCTCCAAATTGGATTAAATATATAAATACTTATCTAACGCATTTCTGATGCGTTTAGTATTAATACTGTAGCTTTTTAATCTTTTTACAGCATTCTGCTCCATAAATGGTTATTTACGTAAATAAGTGAGAGATTATTAGTTAGTTTTATGCAAACGATAGTAAAACGATGATTCAGGCCAAGTCAAATGGTATAAAAACTTGAACGCAGCGGGATTTGAACCCGCGCCTCTTGAAAACCGTTCAAGGGTTCAAATCCCGCTGCGTTCAAATTTTTATACGTTTTCTAAATATGACTTTTTCAATTGCCTTAGTGTGGGAATAACACTTTAAAAAATGTAAAAAAATATATATGGTTTTATAAGTATAAATGTTTTATTTTTACACCCAATGATTATTATAAATTGAATATAATTATTATTAACTGGGTTAATCGCGTATATTTTAATATTATATGCTTGGTATTAGTCCGTGGCCATAAGAAGACTGAGATGGCGGCATTCATCAGTCAGTTGATACAATTACTCGTATTATATCAAAATACGGCCAACAATTTTCTAGTTGCCTCGCATATCGCACTGGGTTCTAACTTGCAGAACGGGCTGACTGTATCTTGTTCTCTGATGCGGCGGGTTGGGGAACTTAACATTTTTGGGTTTGGGTCTCAAGTGGTGGGTTTATTTTTTATTCATATGTATTTTGTGTATTGTAGTGAGAGCCTGGTGCTAAACGCTTTAGTGTTAACTTTCTATTTTTAAACACAGTGCGCGTTGTTTAGCGTAAATTAACGCAGCGCTTAGTTTTAATAGTTTTAAAAAAAGAGAATAATTTAAATATAGTACGTGCCCAACAAAGTATATTTTTATTCAACGGCTTTATACGGTATCATTAGAAAAAGCTAAGCGTTAAATACTAACATAGGCTAACCTTTTAGTTATACCATTGTATATAAGATTTTTAAATTACTAATCAACTTAGTTGACTTAACAGCAGGATTCGAACCTGTGCCGCTCCGAAACCGTCCAGGCACTTTGAATGCTTAGTCAAAACTTAAAAAAAAACATTGTGCATAATTCTCATTGCCTTTAATCGTTATTGATTATAGGTTATAGGAGTGATTGGCGCCCTTCATAGTACGAAGGTCGTCTGTACATCTGATAACTGAACGGAGTCCATATTGACTAACTAGTTTTCATTTGCGCGTTAAATTTTCAATTGAGCTTTCATTTTACACAAAAAAACATATTCAAATAAAATTAATCATCGAAACGAACGAAAATAGACCATCATAATGAATTATTTTAGTTTATTAAAATTGAGAAATCAAACATCATTTACAATTAACACATAAGTTTGCAAGTATTCACAAAATATTAAGTGAATAATAAAAAGAAAATTTATATTATACTAGCGACTAGCTCACAGCTTCGTCTGCGTAAACTACACGACTAAATTATTTAGTTTTTATTGCCAGTTTACGTTCTCACTTGAATCACAAACTTTGCTTAAATTAATAAGTTCTTCGATTTTCGTGATTATAACACATTTTGAAATGAAACTATTTTAACCGGATATATCGTGTATAATTTTGGTATTCGAAAATACATTTTTATAACCCGACGTTTCGAACACTTTACAGTAGTCCGTGGTCACAGGTAGACTGAGGTGGCATTTGTCTGTCATTTGATACAATTATTATATGAAACTACCGCCTACTATTTCTTAGTTGCCTCGCGTACTGCCCTGGATTCATGCAAAATCAAAAGCAGATAAACAGACAAAAAAATTTTAAATCATTGTGTGTGGTTCTATTACATTGACTAATGCCCCAAATATATA
This sequence comes from Podotricha telesiphe, assembly GCA_038994665.1. Classification (NCBI taxonomy): domain Eukaryota; kingdom Metazoa; phylum Arthropoda; class Insecta; order Lepidoptera; family Nymphalidae; genus Podotricha; species Podotricha telesiphe. Next base: position 157,740 of record JAOYRR010000480.1, read on the forward strand.
TTTTTTTTCATATATTTACTATGTACAGACAGCGATCAGTCACATTTTTATTATATGTATAAATTAATACTAGAAAGCGTTCAACAATATTAAGGGCATTCAAAAATTAACTACTAAGTGCTACATTAAAATAAGTTATTTAAAAATTAGATTAAAATGTTGAACAAAAATAAAATACATATTTCATCTGAAAGCTGTTGAATTGAAAAGTGCAGTACATGTAGCTGAAGTATTGATTTTCATAACGATGGCTTCTTACGAATAGTTCTCTCTTTGCCGTCTGTCTTTAGGTGGGCAAATCTCATAAATTTTCAGACATTTCTAGTTAAGTGACAGTTTATAAGATATCGTTTTTTTTAACTAGAGTAAAACACTAAAATATTTGTCATATACAAATAATGCCTGAAGTGAAGATTGAACCCAAGACTATTGTTAGTTTATTTTTTTTTATCTATACTTTGTTAGTATCAACATTTTTTTAATTTCAAACTTCTGCATAATTATTATTTTTATAATTTCCTTAAAATTTATAGTAAGATGAAATTTATATTGTGTACATAGATCGTAGATCACGGCTACGTTTACTGATAGGGCCCTATTTACGTATTTCTTAACATGAAAAAATTATTAATACAAAGCTTTATTAAAAAGACGCAGCTTTAAGCTTTTATCCGCACAGCAGCGTAGGCTTACTTCTTTGCTTCGCACTTCAATTCAAGAAATTATGTGATACACGGCGGAACTCAATACGCTTTATTTAAACAAGAAAGAACGGAAATGATAATAATTTAAGTTTGAATTGGGGCCATTGTGGTGCAGTGGGACAGCGTATGACTGTAAACACGATTGGTAGTGGGTTCGATTCCTTATCGTGAGAATGATTATACATTTAAATTAAAAAAAAATCTCCGCTCTAGTAACTTTGTCTTACGCGGCGTTGAGTTCCACCTTGTTGTCAATCGGTGTCTCGATTTCGGGTAGAAAGTGGAGAACGGAATGTCTTGACACTAGTTTCAATACTCATAGCAGGGTAGTGTGAACTGATACCAAAACACTTACACAGATAGTCTTGGCTTGCTGTCAAACGCTCCACCACAATCTATTATTAAGTGAACAAAACATAGTCTAAAGATTTCCTTTATTCAAATTAACCTGAAATCCAAAGTATAGAAACCCAACAAACAATTAGTCAAGCTTAAAAAGACAGCGATGCAAAACTTCAGAGTTATTCCTCTCGACAGAGTTGTTGAGTTATTTATTTCATTAACTGGATCACTAAAAAGTTGGATCGTCTAGAGATATGCTATACTATAGATTTTTTTTTAAGTACTATAGTACTGTTTTTTATTTTTTTTCATATATCCGGCTTTTTTGGAGGGTAAACAGAGAAAACTTAGTGTTCAGACGGTCTTTTTTTCCATTTTTAGCATATATTTGAGATATTGTGTGTAAGAGGACCGCAGATAACCTTCATCGGACAAAACAGGATAAAAAAAATATTTTTAATTAGTATCAGTATATATTATTTAAATATTTTGTCAAATTATAGTTACGAATTGTTGTAATTAAGTTCGATAAGTCATTCGATTTTTAACACCTGAGCAAATTCCATCTGCTTTATATAAAATTCAAAATTAATGAATCACTCGACGTCCAAAAAAAGGATGCATGTAACTTCATATTTTGAATTGACTATCACGTTAACTTTAAATTAAAAACAAAATACTAAGAAATTTATAGCAATTGTCTTCAGTGGAACAACAGGTAGCCTCACATTATTCTCAAAACATCTAGGGAAGAACTTTAAAGCTATTTACGGAATCCTAGATTTAGTACTTAAAAAGGCATCCTGAAAGGCTAATAGAGTACTGAAAAATAACTTCCTACGCACATTTAATGAATTAAGTACAAAACTAATGCTAACAATAAATATAAGTTGTAATAAACGTATAAGAATTTTAACGTAGCCGGATGTAGAACGCATGGCTGCCAGAGCGTAACGAGCGAAATATTTTCTAAAAATGAATTTCGATTATCTATGTTTGTGGATATTATACTCAAAAACACTTTACACTTAAAAAATGACAATAATGTCACTCTGTTCTCCAGTGCGTGCGTGCGAAATATATGAATATAATCAATCCGGTTGGGAATTGAACTCATAACCAATCGCATTAATAGCCAGATGTTGTTTCACTTTGCCACCATAGCCTCGTTATTAGCCTATATTCATATAATAATATAATAACATACCAAATAAGCGGACAACGGAATGCTTTTTTTTATTCAATACACAAATCTTATAGAATACTCTTTCTTCTATATACGGAAGAGGAGTGAAGCTAAATAAAAAAAATTGTACTATTTGTTTAGAGCTTTTGCTACTTTTTAACATCACAAATCTCTCTAGTAACCAAGCTATACGTTTAAATATTCTTTTTTTTTACCTTAAGCTTTTATCAACATCAACACAACTCTTAAATTTCTCTTTCTCGGCGTAAAAATATTATCATATATTTCAATTTAGTATCATTATCTATAGTAATATTATAAATGCGAAAGTAACTCTGTCGGTCTGTCTGTAACAGTTTGGCTGTCATCAAGGCCACGGCTTAACCGTTTGTGATGATATTTTGTATAGCGACACTTAAGGGTCCAGGATGATCATAGATTATTTTTTTCGCCTATTTTTTATATTTTCCAGGAATTTGTTTTACGAAAAGGTTTACGCGGTTGAAGCTGCGAGCGGGTTGCTAGTTTATAAATATTTCTACTAATGAAAATGAACCCATAACCATTATATATATATATAAACAAATAAAATACTCCAATTCCATCTATAATATTATAACCAAAACTCAGCACAGCTGTCTGAGATATTTTAAAAATCTAAATATATATCTTTCTTTGTTTCAGATCACCCCAGTGTTACAACATGACGTCTGTCGCCTTCAAAAATAGATATTCATTTAACACTTAAAGGATGTTACATTTCCTCAAGATGTAAAATATTTTAAATATAACTAAGTAATGTATAGAGAATAAAGCAAAATGGTGAACTCTAAACGACTACGAGTGACAAGTAGATGTGTTCAACCGCTCTTCCTTTTGTTACGGACTTGGCATTTAGTTTTTTTGTGTGCTGTAAGTGTTTGTGAAGGGTTTGTTGAGCAAAAGTTCGCGATGGAACCCCAAGATCAGGTAAGGTTATATGTGTATTATATGTATATTTATATTTGTATACTATTTTAAGATATAATATTTCGTTTAGAAGGTAGAAACCTTCAGTTCGATTTCGAGACGTGTGATGAGTGGCGGATTTTAACCGCGTTTTGTCTTATCTGACCGAGACAGGTAAAATGAAAATGAAAGTGGAAAATGAAATATCCTGGCACTAGGTTATCTCTGCCTCTGAAAATAAAAACAAAAATTTATCAAAATTATAAAAACCACGTTTTAATATGACTATTTAGTGTTAAATTAGACCAAAAATTCGCCTCTGGCTGATATTGTACTTCTGTCATATAAGTCAAATGCACTGTATGATCAAATTTGCATAACTAGGCTTGAGCTTTTGGCTAATAAAAGCTCTAATAATGTCACTGTAACTAGTCAAAGCACCGAAATTTTCAGTATAATTTCCAAACCGAATATTTCGAATGTATTGACTAGCAAAATGCTAACCAAAATGACGTAATATTGTATTCTAATAATATCTCGACCTGAATTTTTTGATAACATTTTTGTGGCCATAGATTGTTTTGTAATAAGCTATATAAATATATATAAATATATAATTATATGTAAAGCTGCTATATTTCAATAGTAATTGAAATATGGCAGCTTCACGTTTTTTTTCACGATATGCAGAGAGCCAAGTGTGAAGACACTCTACTTCAAATTTTGCGTGAAACCTTGCGTTTTGGGCAGCGGTTAACTGCACTTGTTACATCCGGGAAGTGAAACTAATTATCCTCCCAAGTGAGAATCGAACCTACAATAATCGCTCGTATATGAGCTTTTAGTTGAGCTCCTATAATGCAGAAAGTGATAATTAGATAGTGTTCAAAATTTTTGCAAAGAAAACAAAATAATAAAAAAACCAGTAACAAAAACAATACGAACTAAAGAATTTTGTATAGGTACAAAAGCAATGGGAAGTATGCAGCTGTATTACCTTTAGACGTACGGCAAATATTTATACGTAATGATTATGTATGTGTTGTTATTGTATAAAACAAGAGACACGAAAGGAAACTCCGTTCCAGCTATATTGAGGGTGTCTTGGCACGGTGTGACAGCTAATCAACTGTATACTCGGTGCGGGTTCGATTACCACTCGGGGGAACGATTATATTCAAATTATTTTCATTTCTCAACTCGGGTAATAAGATGTACGCAGAGTGCATTAGATTCGGGTGGAAAGTGGAGAACGGTTTGTCTTACTAACTAAAACACTAGGCTCTTTCTGCCTACTCTGGTATGCGGCAAAGAACATAAAACTAAAAACAATACTAACTGTATATATGGCCGTATGTATGTTTAAAGGCCGGCAACATTCCTGTAGCTCTTTTGATGTTAAACAAGGTCGCGGGCGGCGATGATCACCCACCATCAGGTGACCCGAACGCTGGTTTGCCTTGTCTATAGAATAAAGAAAAAGTATGTTTGTTAATCGCGACCTCTTCTACGTAGTAATGAGCAAGTTTGACAGATAGTGCCAAACTTCAAGTTTGTAGCAAAATAAATAAGTAGTTTTATACCAATTTACTTAGCCCTTAGACCTCCTTAATCCGGCCCTGTTGCCAAATCCATACAGAAATACATATCTATAAACTACCTCACTGTTATATTTCATATTTGTCCGTTTAAGGTTTTCGCTATTTCATATGATTTCGATATTTCACACCTTTCGCTTTTATATATACACAAACAAGTAAATTATAAGGTGAGTAAATATTTATGAGTAGCCACTATTATATCGTAATTTTACAATATCTATGACTTAAATGAAAACTTTACACATTCAGAATTTTCTAAACCTAATAAACTATCCGAAATTGTAAGCCTAGGCAGGCGTCTTAAGAAGACCATGGAGTATATTCAACGCCATGGTACTGCATTGCATTGTAAAGTCTTCACTCCGAATGTAGACGCATTTGGTCAAACTTGACGCACAAACTGACGAGTAACTCTCGGATTTTATATATTTTTTTATTTTCTTAATTAGACACGCAATAATGTGTGGAAGCCAAAGAACGAAGTGATCACTCACTATTTTTTTTTATTATAAAACCAATATATTAGATTTTTTTCAATTCTTTTAACTGTTTTGATTTTGTTTCGCATAATTCAATTTCTCGATTCGGATTCGATTGACATATAACACTTTCATAGCATGAACTTGTTTTTTTACAAAGATGGCCAGTACAAAAGAACTGACAAATATATAAAAGAGAGAGAAGAGATGTGTTACTAGCTTCTTTGTCTTTATAGCACAATGCAAGAGATACTCATAGATAAGAAAAAATCTATCTATACATTTAATAAAAATGTAATGTAATTATAACCCCAAAATAATATTTTGTAATATTTATTTCTGTTTGCCTGTGTGTTCGTGCACGCTTATCTCAGAAATGACTAAGCCGATTTAAATGCAGTTCTGACTATTATATTTAGTGTTTATTTTATTTGAATCGGTTCATAAATGAAAACGTTACAAAATTTTTAAAGTAAAGCTTGTGATTTAAATGGGAACGCAGGTTGTTTGATAAAAAAAAAATACAGTTATAGTAGTGTATACGCATGCGAAGCCGCTAGCGTTTCGCTAGTATCTAATATTTTAATAAGCTGTACAGTATTGCCAACTTTATTAAACTTGTTAACTGAGCGCAATTTCTCCGAACAAATTTCGCTTACACGTTCTTCGAGTTCATTTTATATAGTTCTCAATACCGACATCGCTTCAGTGGAGACATGAATAGAATATGAAGTGGTCTTACGACTAGTTTACTAAAACTATAACATTGTAACAAAAGTTTCGAAGGAGATACGATACGATACGATTAATAGTGGTAGCCTAGCATAACCTAACGCTGTATTTTGTTTATACTCGTATGATAAATGATGATAAATGTTTGTGAAACAAAGGCTAGGATATATCCCTCCATATAGTGTTTGAAGCTACCACACAGTATATACAACTTTTTAATAGGTTAAGAACTGAACTGTGTACAGTTTATTTAATTTTTAAAGTTATTAAGGCATAATATATACGTTTTGAAGGACGTAAGAATTTTTTTTATTGGTTACTAATATGTGGATTGAGTCAGTAACTTCATAAATAAATTAATATGGAAATTTACAAAAATTAAATGGTGTTTACAAACCCTAACTAAGTAACCTTTTTTGTTAGTACCTTGAACCTACAACCAACAAAATATTATAGCAATAATATTTTTAGAAAACGTATAAAATATTGAACGTAGCGGAATTCGAACCCGTGCCTCTTGGAAACCGTCCAAGAGCTTTGTCGGCTAAGCCACACGCCATATCTCAAGTGTGTGAATAACACTTTCAAAATGTTAGAAATACTATTTGACTATATATACATACATATACTTAAAATATAACTAGATATATGATATATAAATAATTTGAATCAGTTTATAAATAAAAAAACATAGAACCATTTCAATTATAAGCTTGAGCAAAGTTTGTGATTTAAGTGAGAGCGCGGACGGGCGAAAAACTAAATAGTTTAGTCGTGTAGTTTACGCAGGCAAAACCGTGAGCGGGTCGCTAGGTTTCCAAATTAAATCACTGTATTACTTCACTTAAATTGAAGTATCTTGCATATACAAATGGATATTTTGAAACCAAAGTGATTTATACGTTCATATAGATACATACATTACAAAACGATATCATGAGAAATGAAAAGAAAAATAGTACAATCTTTGAAATTAATTCTTTAGATAACTCGTTCAGATTAAAAGGCGTCCGGATGCTGTATGAAGAGTTTTAAATCGAGATGAACCTTAAGATAAGGCAATATTAATTTAGTCAACTATAACGTAGTGTGCGGTTGTGGCTGAATAAATAAATTTAATTTATGTACTCGTTCTATTATAAATGATTCGAATATAGATTTTGACGGATATGAATGAATTCAACCATTTTTAAAGCAATAAAAGGCCATCATGGCGCAGTGGGAAAGCGACTGACTTTCCCGCGTTTACGCGGGTTCGATTCCCGGTCAGGGAATGATGATATTTAATATATTTAAACTTCTCCGCTCTGGTAACTAAGACTAAACGCGGCGTTAAGTTCCGCTACTGAACGCGCAGTGTCTCGATTTCAGGCGGAAAGTGGAGAACCGAGTGCCTAGTCACTAGGTTAGGAAAAATATATATATAAAGATGACATTGCAGGGAGTTGGAACAATTAAACCAATAAAATATTCAGAACCAATTTTCCAAAAGTAGCCGTAGCACAGTGGCTCGAAAGGTAGATTTAGGAACAATGCCTGTTTGAAGGCAAAACTCAGGGCTGCTTATGTAACTTCTGGCCGTCAAAATCAAAATTTATTTTATCTATTTTAATAATTTATATAATATAGTATATATTCGTAACAAAATTCAAAATAAAAAGTCAAAATATTATTTAATTAACTCTTAATTCAATATTGTGCGTTACTCGCAAATCTTTTTATATTCACTTATTTTGACTTGATTCACGAGATCTGTAATGTTTTTATCTTAGATACTTTACTGATACTTTACTCAGTCAACATCAAATTCAAATTTCCAATTTTTTTCGTATAACGTTAATAGCTTCTAAGATATTGCAATGAAAATGTAATTTATGTTTTATTAATTTCTAGAATTATAATATTGTATGGAATGGAAAAACATTTAGTCATCTTGTGAGCTTGATGTAATTTAATCATGTTGTAATATTTGTTTTGTTGACGATCCTTAATCTATACATATAATAAAAATGTAACTGGACGCTGTCTGCACATGGGAGATATATGGAAAAAAATCTTATTAGGGGAATTTATCAATGTAATAGAACCCAAAATTGATGTTGATTGATGATAATAAATTTATGATTTTTAATTTTCTTTTCTGTTTGTCTGTTTGTTTGTGCACGCTAATCTCAGAAACGGCTTTAGTTACTTACTGACTATTGTATTGTGGTAAGCGGCCTTTATCATTTACTCTAATCTAATCATTTTATTTTAATCAGCTGAGAAATAAAAAAGTTACAGCCAAATAAATTATAAATTTAAGAAAAGTTTATGATACAAGTGAGAACGCGGGTGGGCGAAAAACTGAATAGTTTAGTCATGTAGTTTATATAGGCGAAGCCGCGAGCGGTTTGCTAGTGAATAAATAAAAGACAAAGTTCATACATAAAAAATAAGCTTTTATTTAGGTACATAGCAACTACACTAAACTGGATTAAATGGCGTGTTCATTCATATTTTTTATAATGATTGAATGAATGAATGAATGAACAAATTTTCTTTTTCAGACTGCTGTAGTGGGTTCAAGGGTAACACTACCCTGTAGAGTGGAGAACAAGGCAGGTCAATTACAATGGACTAAAGACGATTTCGGTCTTGGTCTGCACAGGGAACTTAGTGGCTACGATCGGTATAAGATGATTGGTAGCGATGAAGAAGGTTAGTAATGTAACTTAATTTTTTGTATGATATTATTATATATTTATACATAGAGAAATATTTATGTTTATTTTAGTATTTTATAGAACTTTTAGAACTTACGTTAAAAAAAACTATCTTTGTACATTTTCAACCCTTCTTATCTAGAAATAAACATTAAATAATATTTAAATTTTCTCCTATTATCACTATTCAAATCATTATTTGGTATGGTATACATATATAAAATTATTTTTTGATAAGAGACAATGCCGCGTTGAGTTCCGCGCACAGTAAGCATAGTCTCGAATTCGGGCGGAAAGTGTAAAACGGCGTATCTTGATAAAAAAAACCCCGTTAAATCAAGCATAATATGTGTTAGTTAAATAACAGTTTCTTTATTGAAAATGTTCTCTACATTATAACTACTTATAAATATATGAGCTTTTCTTGATTACAATTTAATTACGTTGTGTGCTTTGCACCGACTTAGTTGCTTGGAAATTACACGCACGCTTCCGACTCGGAGGTATTATAATTTATGTTTATTTTCTTTTAACCCGGTAATATTCTCTCAAAGTCTACCAACGGCTAATTTCGTTTTATATTATGTATGTATTTAAATTATGGCATAGAGCTCTTCGTGGCGTCGAATATGGGTGCGAGTCCGTTGAAATTCAAATCTATGGTGTGTGCATGTTTTTGAAATATTTTCATTTTTCTAGTCTCATTGGGTAAATTAAGGTGCTGAGCTCTGCTGCAATCTTTAAAGTGTAAAATGGACGTTTTGAAGATCAAAAATTGTTAAAAGTTTTGACATGTGACATCTTCCTTAGATCCTCAGATATTTCTGTTATCTGACAGAGTACGTAGAGATAACTTGGCTTTGTATTTTCATAACTCTATTAATAACATTAATATTTCTCTAAAAGAAAATTGAACCCATAACCATTGCGTTCAATCAGGCATCCCACCTACACTATATCATAAAATTGCGATATCCAAAGACAATGTAAGCAACGATACAACCTAAAACTAAAGTTATAATTTAAGCTATGCCCAAAGCTTTTGTCTATTAGAAAACTTTCTTGAATTTTGTTTATTTCAAAGCGTTTGCTGTATAGATTATACGAGCCTCGGTTAACCGAAGTTGACTGTTCGAAGTCAATTGTGACGGGACCGTTTATTTTGATAGAGCTTAGAATGGAAGGATAGGTTTCTGTACAATGCAATCACTCACTTAGTTAATTAAAGCTTTGTACGTCGACCTCTATACTTGGTTATAATTTTAATACTAAAGAAATTTAAATTACATTAAAACGTATAAACTTTGTGATTTGAATATATAAATTGTGCACCAGTTTTTTCTATGTATATTTTTAATTTCGATAACGAATCATATATGTCATTAGTATTTTTATCGACTACGAGTACATTATTTAATAGTAGTTTGACTACCTTTATAGTTACTTCTATAGAGTTACTTCTATAGATTTACTTCTATACAGTTACTTCTATAGAGTTACTTCTATAGAGCATATTAATAACCTCTTAGAGTATATAGCTTACTTCGTTAAATCAGTAAAATAGGTGACAAATGAAGGATAAAATTTTCACTGGTTTATCTCTTGTATTTTGCAAAATGTACAAAACAATAGCTAACACATGTTTTAGCACTATAATTTTTATTAATTATTTTCTTTCTGGACTGTTCTCTATGCAAGTTTTAACTGTGCAAAATTTGTACTGGTGACTCAGAATTGTATAGAAATATAAATAAATATATAAAAAAATACTATACAAATTATAGAATACTCACAGAATAAGTTTAAATTTCTATAACTTTCTATATTACTACAAATTTGAAAAAAAAATTTTTTTTTTTTTATTTTATACATTTAGGAAATTGAAAAAGACATAATTTGAAGCATGATTTGAACGGTTTTCAAAAGGCGCGGGTTCAAATCCCACTGCGTTCAAATTTTTATACGATTTCTAAATATGTCTTTTTCATAATGTATTTTTTAATAATAGGCCTATTCCAAGATAATATTATAATTTCTTACAAATTGTACATTTTTGAGTTAGCACACTTTCATTCTGAGGATGCGATATTTAAATTTCCCTAACTTAACCATTTTTGTTGCAGGTGATTACTCATTGGACATCAGGGATGTTACTTTAGAAGACGACGCAAAATACCAGTGCCAAGTTAGTTCAGGTTTAAGAGGTGAGGCATTTTTTATATTTTTTAAAGATACACAAGTTAGTTATATTCGTACAAGCACGCTTATCAATAGCGGGATAGTCGGAGAGAATAGAGCTCGACACGCTACGGATCGTACATTCTTCCTTTGCCTTGCCCAGTAGACGTCAGGAACCTCTTCATACATCTGGGGGTCTTCATGCTTATTATCTCTCACTCCCCATCCGACACGCTACGGATCGTACATTCTTCCTTTTGCCAGTAGACACGTCAGGAACCTCTTCATACATCTGGGGGTCTTCATGCTTATTATCTCTCACTCCCCATCAAGGAGAGTGAGAAGACAACACGACATGCTTTTTACGTAAAAAAACACGTAAGCAAATCTTGACACACAATTTTTTTTTGACTAAGTGATGACTCTATGCGGGAACAAGCGTGATATTGATTTTTATATAATTTTAAAACATATTTATAATAATAAGTACTTTGACTTTCGCGATTATTACACATTTTGTAATGAAACTATTTTAACCGGATATATCGTGTATAATTTTGGTATTCGAAAATACATTTTTATAACCCGACGTTTCGAACACTTTACAGTAGTCCGTGGTCAGAGGTAGACTGAGGTGGCACTTGTCTGTCATTTGATACAATTATTATCTCAAACTATCGCCAACGATTTCTTAGTTGCCTCGCATACTGCCCTGGATTCTTGCAAAATGAGCTCACTGTATCTGACTCTATCTAACTCTAGTTTCATTTGAATCTTTATAATAATAATTCTAAGTTATTAATTTGTAAATACTTGTTGTCAAATGGTTTTGCTAATAAAATATAAAGTCGAAATACTAATGAATTAAGTTAATAAGACACCTAGAATACTATGAGATGCCATAATGACAAAGTGTGTGCCGCACTACATATGCGATAGCTGTGTCTTCGATTTAATCTCTAAGGAATGATTATATTTTAATAAAATATTTTTGATTTCCCTTTCTGGTAAAACAAAGCGGACCAAGTTATATAAACTAAAAGTTATGTTTAAAAACAAAATTACATTTTTTTAAGTGTTATTCGCACATTTAGGAAATTGAAAAAGAGATATTGAGTTCAAAAAAAAAGATATACATCAAAAAATATTTAACAAATAGCATTCTCTCTTGCCAAACGATTGTTCGTAGAATAATCTTTGGGTAGCAGACATTTGTAACAATCTCTCTACAGAGATGCTGACAACAAATACAAGTTGTAATAAGCGTATAAATTGCATGGCTCAACGGTCAGAGAATTTTCAAGAGGCGCGGGTTCAAATCCCGATACGTTTAATTTTTTATACGTTTTCTAAATGTCTTTTTAAAAAAAACTATTATTTTCTTTCACATAATATACTATATTAAATTAGAATTCATTCATAATGTAGGTTACACTATTTTACACTGATTCCGATCCGTGCGACGAAACTCTGATACGTTCTCATAACTCCGATCTCACGATATGATATATAATTTTTTACATAATTACATACCTTGTTCTTCAAATAGTGGCTTGTTAGCTTTATTGGTGGTGAAAAAACAAATAATTCCGAATTAAGTGATGGGCAGTTAGAAGATTTTAGGTGGGCATTTATAGAAATGTGGGCTTGTTTGTTTTTATTTTAATTTTAGTTAGAATGTTAAAGAGTATTACTAACAAATCATCTTATTAATACGTGAAGAAACAAATTTGCAATCCATTTTAAAAATTTTATGCGATATACATACAATACTTTTTACCGCATAGCATTTGAAAACTAAAAAAAATAAAAATTAAAAAATACTCAAAATTTCGAATTCAAGACATGCCGCGTTGAGCGGTAGAGCTGAACGCCACGCTTTTTCTTGTTCACCAGAGTAAATTAAACTCATTGTACCAAGTGGGAATCGAATCCACAGCCATTCCTGTGTGCAGTCAGACGCTGTATAACTGCGCCACAATGGCCTTCATAGCGAATTTGATGTGTGAAAGGACTTATTTGAAGTTAAAAAAACTGAAAGCAAAATAAGGTTTCTAATTTGCATTTCAAAGCCTTTATATTATTTTAATGAAGAAACCCTTTTTCGCATAGAAGACTATGCAAGGAGAACTTAGTGTCGAAACACTCCGTTCTCATCTTATCTGTATATTCAAATATAGAAAACTAGGATGAGATTCGAACCCCTTACTATTTTTATTATATTATTGCGTTCAAAATATCATAACAAAACTATTAAGTTCATTATAATAGCAAAATATTGTAGTTAAATACAAAAAAAAATCACAATCGCTTCACGTTTCTCCCACGTTTTTTAAAAAGAGCACTCTAATAAAGTACCTTCTTAATAACGTAAGAAGAAAATGTCGGGGTGAGATTTTCCAATTTATATTAAGCAAACAATTTCCAGATTCTGGGCTTAAAACAATAACAAAAACCAAAAATAGAAACAATTGTAATGCTTCTTGTAAAGAAATCGAATATGAGTACGTGAAATTTTTAAAGAAATTTCAAGTTTTGCTAGAGGGTACTTGTTTTAAGTGCTCTTTTGTTTATTTTAAATATTTTGCCGTAGTGTTTAGTTTCCATATGGTTTCAAAGTTATTTAATTTGTTTCACGATTTATAATAGCTTTATAGGATTTATTTAAATGGTTGTGGGTTTAATTCCGGTACAGGGAATGGTAAAAACAAACTTGTGTTTTATACATAATGAGACGTTACGGCGGTAAGTACCGCCATACAGGATACAAGATATTGGAGAATGGAATGTCTTGACACTAGGTTTCTCTCTAACTACCCTGCTATGGGAAAAAGAGCGTGAAACTGAAAAAAAAATGCAAAAACCTTCTGCCACTGAGTGACTGTCAAACAGCGCACATCCTAAACGACTGGGCGTATAAAGCAAAAATTTTGTCTTTAAGTTCTTTGGAGATCGTACCTTAAGAGATGTTTTCGAAATTCCTTCGAAAAAAAGAAAGGTTAGAGTATTACGTACTATATTTTTATATACTTATTTCCTTGTATTATGCATAAAACATACGATTATTTGAGAGACATTACGTTGTGGAAAATAGATCAAAATGAATGCCTGGAAATGGAAATTCATTCAAATATAAACATTGCCCTGAGTGGAAATCAAACCTACAACCATTGTCTAACGTTGTATATTGCATATTTTAATGAAATATACGTACAATAAACAAACATTAATTTAGCTTTTATTCTTTTAATTATATTGTGAATGCAAAACATTTTAGAACAACAAGAGACGAGAATTCGAACGCCGGTTCGTTCAAATTATTACATATTTTATGTAAAAGAATTTTGTCGTTTCTAATGTTTAAAGAAGCCAAAGTATTGTATGATCTGGTTACAAGGGTGTTAGTTATTGAGGTTAAGTTATATGACTTATAATTGAATTTAAGGCATTATTTACATACTTAGACATTACGCCATAGCAGAATTCGTCTCATGAAAAATTTCAGCGGTATCGAAAAGTCCCAAGCGCAAATTATTAACTAAAGCTATGGATCTGTAGAGGCAAATAGTGGCGCAATGAGACATCGTCAGTAAACACGATGGTTGCGGGTTCGATGAACACTAAAAGGAATCATTATATTAAAAGCATTTTTATTTTACCACTCACGCGGAACTTAGAACCGAAACTCAACACACAATATCTCAAATTCGGGTAAAAGCGTAAAATAAATTAAAGTACCTCGACACTAAAGCCTCAGCCTAAAAATATAGTCCGCATTTTCTATGTAACCATTTATCATTCTACATCTAAGCTGGAACGTTTATGATGATCTACAAACATCTAAAATTGAAAAGTGCTTAACTTAGGCCATAATTAGCATTTTTGTCCCTGAAACGTTTCAAGTCAAGCTATCGAAACTTAAGCAGATTGAAAAAGACATATGTAGAAAACGTATAAAAATTTGAACGCAGCGGGATGTGAACCCGCGCCTCTTGAAACTTGTTGAAATTTGTATACATTTTCTTAAAATATTTGAAACATTTTAATTAATTGATACTTTGCGTAGTTTAAAAATAAGATAATTAAAATCATAAAGACATATTTCCTTAGTGTGCGAATAACACTTTAAAAAATGTTCAAAGAAAAAAATGTTCAAAGCTATCACTAGATAGTGGGACAGTGGGACTGCAATAACAAAGCGCTGCGTTGATCTCCGCCACTCATCACGTAACTTTTTAATTTTGGCTAGAAAGCGGAGAACGGAATGTCGTGACACTAAGTTCTCTCTGCCGAAAAAAATGAAGAGAATTTGATAGCAGTAGCATTACGCAAATGATATTTAATATTAGTTATATAAATAAAGATATCCAATGTCTCATGAGTTAATTTAGACTATATATTATCTATGCCCTAAATATAATTATTGCACTACCCAATAAAATTCCGCAGAAAACTACGAATGATGGGAAATTAGTGATGGGAAAACGTAATAACTTTCGTTGGTCTCTCTGCGTACTGTACATGAACTAGAAGAGAAAATAAAGTAATACAAAGAATATATAAATTTTCTTTGTATTTTAAGAATTAAATCTTACTAGGATTTCTATTTATGTAACTTTTTATATAAATAAGCTGTACATAGTTTATTCAATATATAAATATTTCAACCTACGTATAACTTTTGCATCACTCACCTAGGGAGTGACAGACAAATGGGCGTAGGAACTTGAAGTTTAGTATGTCGATTCCTTAGGGAGTGTCGTGAAGCTCCAAGAGGGACTCACCACACCTAACCTACAGACACCACTCGAGATACCTACAGAAAT
This sequence comes from Podotricha telesiphe, assembly GCA_038994665.1. Taxonomy (NCBI): domain Eukaryota; kingdom Metazoa; phylum Arthropoda; class Insecta; order Lepidoptera; family Nymphalidae; genus Podotricha; species Podotricha telesiphe. The sequence goes on from JAOYRR010000480.1 coordinate 173,441, forward strand.
AGAAAATAACGAATATGTACCGTTTACGATCAGTAAAATAAAAAAAAAATTTCAGCTGTACGCTGTTTCTCAGTTATAAGGGTAAGCAGAGAGAAAATACTAACAAGACTATTGTGGGTTGAAAACTGCGGAACTCAACGCCGCGCTTTGTCTTAGAAACTACAGCGGATATATGAAAAAAATTTAAAATTAATCACATTGCCAAGTGTGAATTGAAGACAACCATTGCGTATACTAACTCATACAGTCACACTGCTCCACTATGGCTTCAATTAAATAAAAATAATATGAAAAATCCAAAAAAAAATCGTCCAAGAAGACGGTTTCCAAAAGGCGCGGATTCGAATCTAGCTGCGTTTAAAATTATTACACGTTTTGTTAAAAATGTTTGAATAACATAGTATCTAATCAATCAATGCTATAAAAACTTTTGCAGTTACGCAATGCTCAATACACAGAATTTAAATAAATATTAAAGAATTTCACACTTTAATATAGAAGTGTGAATTAACTAATATTTAAATGAATACAAAAAATAAGCAAACGTTACTAAATATGTCTTTTTTAATTTCCTTAGTGTGCGAATAACACTTTAAACAATGTTTAAAACGTTTAAAATGTTGCCAAACAATTGTTCGTAGAATAATCTTTGGGTAGCAGAAATTTCTAACGATCTCTCTACAGAGATGCTAACAACAAATACAAGTTGTAATAAGCGTATAAGAATTTCAACGTAGCTGGATGTTACAACGCATGGCTTAGCGGTCAGAGCGCTTGAACAGGTTTCAAGAGGCGCGGGTTCAAATCCCGCGGCGTTAAAAAATTTTATACGTTTTCTAAATATGTCTTTAAGCAAACGTTGTTTATCTACGAATTTAATATTACTTTTGCAAAACATTCACGATTTCACGTAATAATTTGTTTCAAGTGTTTCTAAAGGAAATAAGAGATTAGGAACAAATAATTATTTCATCTTCTTTGAACTCTAATTTATCACTCATTTATAAAATTAATTAGAAGCTTCAATGGTATTTGGAGGCCTTCTCAACGCTTTATGAATGGAATCTGAGAACGTCTCAAATTGTATAAATAATATTGTCTCGTAGCGAAACCGTTTTGTTTTTACACGTGAAATTATAAAAACGGCAAAAATAAATAAAATAAACATTTTATATACAAGTTTTGTTTTATACTGGAAAACGGTTTTGTTATTTCACGATAAATTATTAGGATGGAAAATTAAAACAGAAAAATGTTATGCAGAGAACCAAGTGACTCCAACTCCAACTAACTATTTTCTCAAGTTTTCGGTCGAAATCGATACATTGCGTGTACAAAAGAGTCGCGGAAGTCAACGCTGTCCTTTGTCTTTTGTACCAAAGCGAAGAAATAAATATATATTATAAATATAATTCCTTCTCTGAGTTAGAATCAAACCGACAAACAATTGCGTTTCCAAACACTATCCCACTGCGCAAAGATATCCTCGAATATAGAACTAAAGGTTTTTTTTTTTTATTTTATTATTTTACAAATTCACTCTACAAAAAATTTTATAACTTATTTAACAATACTTCTATACTATATTTTAAACAATAGTTCATATGAAATATGAACTTACAAGTACCGCAAGTTCTTATTTAATATTTATTAAACGCAAAATCGATGCTAAATGATTAAATATCCTTTGATTGTTATCGTTTATATATCATTAGATAGGGAATTATATATTTATTTGGGGAAAACCTAGTGTGAAGACATGAGCGGAGAAATTAAAATAATTTAAACATAATTATTTCCCCAAGTAAGAATTGAACCTGCAATCATCATATGTATTGTCTAACGTTACGCCACTACGCCATGATGGAAAATAATAATTTTCAAAATTCTCATCAAAATCTTCCATACATTGATAAGCATATCATATTTTCAAGAATTCAAATTTACTATAATGGCTTAGTAGCTACAATATATATCCATATTATAAAGACATTGTCTTGTAATTGGACGGACCATGAAAAATGATGATCGGAACATTACGGAACGAAATAGAGAGATTACTTTACTGAATTATGTTATTATACATAATTTTGTATGTATGTGTTTATGTTTGATTATATTTAATGTGTCGAGTTCTGGCGGTATGCAGAGAACGGAGTGTTGTGACACTAAGGATTCTCACAAAGCGTGAGGCTGCAAAAATATATTTATATTCTTGTTTTTTAATGTCAAAGTACAGTTAAAACATATCACCTACTAGAAATAATTCAATTTGTTTTATTTGAATTATTTTATTATATAAAATATACTAGAGCCCTATTGACTTGTAAAGTACGTGTTGCCGTGGAAATGTGTGTCACTTTGTAAAAAAGCTTATGTTAAAGAGACGGTGGTAGGTGTCGTATTTATTTTATTAGATTAATTTATTTATAATGCACTATATCGTACTCCTCCATTCGCATAAAGCAAAAAGAAATGAATTTGCGTGTTAATAATAGAAACACTTGTTTATTTGCAGCTTCTTGCTTTTTCTCGCATAGCAATCTAGTCAGAGAGAATGTAGTGTGATGATACTCCTTTCTCCACATTCTGCCCGAAATCTAAACATAGCTCGTTTTGTGGCGGAACTCAACGTCGCACTATGTCCAAACCAAATAGTGGTATGCATACCAATACTATTGATTTCTTATTAAATTTATCTTTTTTTGGCTATTTAAGTGTTTTTTTTACTATACATATATTTGGTTCGTTTCAATCATATCCCTCAAAATATTATGGAACGTTTTTATGTTTTGTATGATTGTGATAGCGGTTCTCATATATTTTCAATTTTAAAAATGTTTTAATTATATACTTGGCTGAAATGTGTTCTAGAAAACAATGAATATGCACATCAAAAGCCTATTTATAGCCACCCGTAATTAAAACATAGCTTGTTCTGTGGCGGAACTCAACGTCGCACTTGGTCTTAGATACAAAAGCGCACAAATTAAAATATTTTGAATGTACTCATACCCCCGAGTGGGAATCGAATCGACAACCATTTGCGTTTACAAACACATGTTGTACCACTGCGCCACGATGGCTTTTATTAATAAATACAATCTTTGATTTAGTTATTTTGCAAACGATATTACGAATAATAATAATATAGTGTCTCGAATCCAAGCCGAAATTAAAGAACGAAGTTTCATGCTACTAGTTATGTTAAAAAAAGCGTGAAGTTACTTTTATATATAAACTATTCCTGCAAATGGAATTTTCATTGAAAATAACCACTTTAAACCAAGCTAAACAAGCCTACTTTGCGTCACTGAATTTTCAGTATAGGGGCTAGTCAGAAAGAACCTAGTGTCAAAAGACACTCCGTTCTCCACATTCTGCCGAAATCAAGGCATTGCATTTTAAATGGCATACTAAAACTCACTTACATGTCTAATCTAACCGGGCACAAATTGCGTATTCGTTCGTGGTATATGAAAAGACAATATAGACCGAGTTGGAATAGTTTTCCATGAAGGAAACTTTCAACCAACTTAGTTTCGAAGTTAAACAGTACAAAGTTCTACAATTTACCCGCAAGCTAGTTGTCCATTGTAGTCGCTAGATAAAAAAAAAAGCTTTAGTTACTTTTATGTAAATCTTTACAAAGCTTTCGTCTATTTGTACTGAAGTTGTCTTCGTCTTCTGCATCGAATACCCTTTGTGGTATCCTGTAAAGTGCTGGTTGCTACTTAATTAAAAACTAACGGAGCAGAGTTTGTACTATTTTATATAGTTTTGATACGTTTTACTTATAAATATATAAGAATTTAGAATACACATATACATATGTGTGTAATTATGTTATTATCTTATTCAGTACCAAATTTATGTGTAAATTAGGTTGCTTGTTTTTTTAATTTATTTTAAGTCTATAGTAAAAAGAAACGTTTTATTTTGTCTGTCAGTTTGTCTATTGCGTTACACAATTTAAATAGGCTTTTGATGAGTATATTCATAGTTTTTTAAGGAACATTTCAACCAAGTCCATAATTTAAAAAAAAATATTGAAAATATATGAGAACCGCTGTTATCATACTAAACATAAATACGTTCCATAGTATTTTGAAAGATATTATTGTAATTAACAAATATATAAAAAAAATGAATTTAATAAGAATTCAATAGATTTAGTATGCATGAAATAGCTAAATGAAATGAGCGAAAGCTAGCTGCTAATTCTATTTTAAAAATATAATATATAAATAGCAAAATACCAAAATAGCACAATACATTAAAGATCGCTTAACGCGCAAATTAGGTGAACTTACAAGGTTGGCGTCAAAAAAATGTTACCATATAAAATTCGAGTCGATTACACTTAAGTCCTGTCATTAAGTTCTGATTGAGTTTTGATACTAGTAAAATTTTCTAGATTAAATGAACCAGGAAGTTGGGTGAAGAGATTTTCTTTAATAAAACTTTATTAATCTAGAGAAGATTGGAATTCGATAGTCTTTTTGAACACCTTGTAATATGACAAGTGCAAAATGGTTCTTGCAAATGGAAATTATAGATATAATCGCGGCGCGATATAAATCATAATGGCGCAATAGTACAGTGTGGGTATAATACAAGCGATGGTTGTGAGTTCAATCCGCATTCAAAGTAATGATTATATTTATGGTATTCACTCTGCTTATGCGGAAGAGGTTTTAAATCTGACATTTTTTTTTCAGCTGCACATTTTTTTTAGCATAGTAGAGAGGGCTCTTAAGTTAGTGTCAAGTACTCCGTTTACCACTTTCCATCCGAAACTGAGACATTGCGTGTTGAGCAGCGGAACTCAACGGAACGCCGCGCTTTGCCTTTTCACGAGTACGGAGAAATGATAGTAATTTCAATATAATAATTCCCCCGAATTGAACCCATAACCATTGTATCTACAGTCAGACGCCGACACACTGTGCTACGACGGCCTCTACTAAAAATTATGAATGTTAAAATTGATTTCTTTTCGTAATTATTTTCTTATTAAGAAATATTATTAATGATAAATTCTATATATTCTTATTAATCAGAGAAGTAGAGAAAAAATGCATTAAATATTTTTTTTAGTTTGTGTAAAATTTTTGCAAAATATGGAAGGAAAATCTTAAATAGGTCACTTTACTCTTTACAATCCATGTTGGCTGCCAAAAACCCGCTGGTTTTCAGAATAGAACCCCTTGAATTAAAATGAATATAAATTGTTCTCGAAATAAGATTCGAACCCACAACAATATTTAGACAGCTTTACGCTTTTTCCCGCATAGAAGGGTAGTCAGAGAGAACCTTGTGCCAATATACTTACTTCCCCATATCCCGCCCGAAATCCTGTTAATCTTAGGAACGATAGCGAAGCAATGAAAATAATTTAAATATATCATTCCTCCGATTGGGAATCGACCCCACAACCAATCGCGTACAGTCAGATGCTGTCCTGCTGCGCCACGTAGGCCTTGATATTACATATAGACAGTGTTATTTATATAAAATTTATAAAACAAAGGTGTCAAAATATTAGATAAACTAACATTACACTAAGAAACCGTTGAAAAATGCTTAAAACTTCGCTCTATTACCTTAAATGATGAGTTAATTAATGCCTTAAATAAATAAGAGCAACGATTAAATACCGAGTTTAACTTATATCTTAAAACAAAGACAGGCCCATGAGAGACATTTCGAGATAAGAATATTGCCAAAGAGTTTTCAGCGGGAATTTATCAAAAGGCGCACTTTAGCTTATGTAAATTAATTTCTGGGGCTTGTATAGACTCCAATGCTTAATGGATCGGGTTGACAATGACTAAGACTCCTTATTATATTGTATTATGTTATAAATTTACATAATTGTTACAGAACTAATCCTAGATATAATGCCACGTGATGCTTAGAAGATTTTCTTACTGATTCACGCTTTTTGTATAATAAAGCTAGTATAAAATTTGCTTTTGATTCGCTTGCAACATAATTCTATATTTTGCTTTGTTAAAAAAAGCTCTTGTCTAAAACTTTTAATTTATTTTTAATTAAGCTTTCAAATAAAATAATTTCGAGTGAAGCACAAAATTATAATAAAATAACAGATAATCGTTAAAAATGTTTCGCGGCTTTTGTAAATTAAACTATTTTAACCGGATTAATCACGTATAATTTTGGTATTCGTAAATACATTTTAGAAACCCGTCGTTTTGAACACTTTACAGTAGTCCGTTAAAATTGTTTCATTTCAAAATGTGTAATAATCGTGAAAATCAAAGAACTTGTTATGTTTCAAGGCTCCTAATTTTGGTTTGCTCAATAAAATATGGTTTATAATAAAGAATGTACAGAACACGTCGTTCAGTTCTACCCTGATATGCAGGAAATTTGATGAAAAGAATATTAATTGACTTATTTAATACCTTACACTAATATTAAATATATTCATAATGGGACAATATGAATAGGAGTACAATAGTCGTCTAAAGGCGGCTTTATTATCACAATTGATCTCTTCCAGACACCCCTTACTATACAAAAGATCAGAAAACGTTAGGATATTGCTTGGTATACAAATACTTTAAATTATCTATTAGTGTAATAAATGTATTAAAAAAAAACTAATTAAACTATATATAAAACTACTTCCATGTGGAATAACTGTAACCTAGGTTATTTATTACATCAGCTAATGAAAGTCCCGTCAAAATCGGTGTAGCCGTTCCACAGATTAGCCAGAAGAAACAGACAGACTAAAGTAGTAACAATGTTAATTAACCTATATGTGTCGTGTGTACTTACATATGCATTTAGTCAAAAGGGTTTATTTAATATTATAAACAGACACTATTTTTATTTATATATATATGTGTGTGTGTGTATGCTTATATGATATATATAGAAATTATAATAAATTGACAAATTATTAAGAAATGAATGAAATTATTTAATAATGCAACAAATGCACTACAACAATCTACTTTAATGAAAATACAAGCTGGTTGTGTAGACCGGCCTATATATATTTTGATTATACATACATGAGTGTGAAATAATATGTCAGTGCATAGCTTTCAGTATTAAATTATACTTCGTTTAGCGCCATCTATTATAGTCCAGTAGATTATCTATGGTGGTGTCTATGGTGTAAGGCTAGTCTAGTCGTTGGTTGGACCAATGAATGGTAGGAGCGGCTTTAAGAACGCTCGTTGGATTTCCGGTTACAGTTAAAGTTTAAGTACGGTAGTGTTTCTTACTAGGCGGGACGCCTTGTCCGTGTGTCAGTCACTTTATTAAGTGTTAGAGAGAGGAGCTCGGGCAGTAAAGCTGTGTGTTTATGCATTTTAAAGGGCGCCCTTAAACCTACACTTGGGTCACAAGTCCCAGACAATGCCTCAGAGTTTCTTTCCCTGTAACGCGATGGGCCCGGCGCTCCGGTGTTAAGTGTCACTCGCGTAGTTGCGAGCGTGTGCGAGCGTGTGGTGTGTGACGTAATCATATTGTCCTAACCGTAGCCCTTATTTACGCCCTAGAGTCATTACTGACGCATACCGATCTATCTTCCCCCAAGTACAACTATGTACCCGCATAATAAATTGTATTAGTTCAATTTAGAAAAAGACATATTTAGAAAACGTATAAAATTTTGAACGCAGCGGGATTTGAACCCTAGCCTCTTGAAAACCATTCAAGCGCTTAGACCGCTGAGCCAAGCGTTCTACATCCAGCAACGTTGAAATTCTTATACGCTTATTACAACTTATATTTAGTGTTAACATCTCTGTAGAGAGATTTTTACAAATTTCTGCTACCCAAAGATTATTCTACGAACAATCGTTTAGCATGAGAGAATGCTATTTATTAAATATATATATTTTTTAACATTTTTTTAAAAGGTTTTCAAGAGGAGCGGGTTCAAATAACGCTGCGTTCAAAATTTTATACGTTTTCTAAATATGTATTTTTCAATTTCCTTAGTGTGGGAATAACACTTAAAAAAAATGTTAAAAAAAAAATCTATTAGTTATTATTTTCCTATATGAATAATGTAGTTTAGTAACACTTTCCATACTATAATTTCATTCATTCATTTCACATCTATTGCGTTCCTATACTGTACATATGGCGCAATATATCTCGCACATACGCTAGTAATAATAACTAGGTAAGGAGTCAACGGCATACAGCCAATCACAGGCCAGTATAGGCTTGAATGGAAGATTTAGATATCAAATATGGCGACTCTAGTATACTTTTGCGTACCAAAGTCTGAATTTCCAGTTTTATTTTAATTTAGCTAGATATTACTGAAATTTAGATAGTTCAAGTTATTACAATCGGTAAGTTTAGAAGCAATTAGGTTATTACATCCAAATTAACCAATTTCAAGTTTGAAAAGTTTTTATCATTACAAAAACTTATGTAAAAAAACTAAATTAAAAAGAACCAATAATACTAATACTTATACATTTAAAAGATAAATTATAATAAATAGTAAATTTATGTAATGTTCAAAACATAAGAAATATTCATATATAACATATGTTTTATAATTTATTACTATTGGGTTTTAAAAATATTTAAAAAGAGTTGGAAGTAAATAAATATCTAATATTTCTATATAGAGTTCTGTATCATTGTACACCATCTGTTATTGTTACCATAAATTATATTGGTCTTTATTGATGTTATTTCACTAGTGTTAGTTTTATAGTGAGTTTGGCATTTTATCAACAGATGTCTCTGCTGTGCAAAAAACTTGGTAATTTAAACGGAATATATATATATATATATATATATATATATATATATATATAATCCAGGGCAAACCTGGATTTTTAATAAATCTTTTTTAACCTCTACAAAAGTATCTAAAACAAAAATTTACCGTATATATAATAATTTATAATCTTCATACATAATTAGTTAAAAAACTTCGCAAATCAGATACCTTTAAGCCTGTAATTCTGAACTTCTGTATCTTAGTGGTACAGCGCTTGTTACAAAACTTGGTCGAGCGTTATACACGCTTGCTTTTACATTTTCAACACGATTAAAGTTTCGATGTGTATAAGTTTATATGACAAGAATAGTGAAATGATATAAATCATTAAGTATAATTATTTTCCTCTCTGCTACTTAACAAAGTGCGGCGTTGAGTTCTGTCTCCTCTTTCCGCCAGCTTTCTCCAGCATAGACCTAAGTGCGAAGCTGACAAAAAAAAACATCAATGGTATTCCAAAAACAGTAACTTCGAACCCACAACTATCGCGCAACTGTATTAAACATACGAAAAAAGTGACTATCAAAAAATTGCACATTTTTCATATTAAAAGATATAATTTTCCAAGACTGCATTTTGGGGAATTTTATTTAAATTTACTAAGCTTACAAGTTGTGTAGTTGAGAAAGCCACACGCTAGTTATTTTGAGAGTCGAATATTTTTAGCTCAAGTGTTTAAAGCTCGCATTAGAGCTTAAAAATATTTTCAGTGTGGCAACGTAATGTAATAACAAAGTGCGGGTGAAATTTTATAACTGAATTGTACACGTTACTTCGTTGAGCTGTAATAAAATTTCATATACTGATATAAGATATTGTTTTTATTTACAACTTTATCAGAGTAGCCCGAGAGAACCTAGTGTCTAGACACTCCGTTCTCAACATTCTGCCCGAATTCTAGACATTGTATGTTTAGTGGTGGAACTCGACCCCGCGCTTACTTAACGGAGCGGAAAAATAAAAATAATTTAAATAAAACTCATTTCCCGATTACGTACATTTTCTATTCGTAAACAAGACAATGGGACTCATTGCCTGCGTCTGTATTTTCTAAGTCGTAAAACTTAAGAATCTTCAAATCGAGGGTGAAAAGGTATCAGACCGTACCAAGGCCTGACATCAGGCTGCGTGTGGTCAAACGAAAGCCTATCATATATAAAAAAAGGTAATTGAACCACAACCAATCGCGTTTACAGTCAAACTTTCCTACTGCAGTACAGTGGCCTATTTATTAATGTATATAGTTATGCTAAGCGGGAAAAAGTGTGAAGCTGTATTTCATAAATCTATCTCTTTAACATTTGTCCCGCTTTTAACCTCACCCATAAAGTGTTAAAACACTGAAAACGAATACTCAATAGTATCAATTCCCTACAAATACTACTATGCTAGTGTATATACTATACGATATATAACAATGAAAATAAATTAAAATTTCTTTGTACAGGTGAACCTGCAATTAGGTCACGATACGCCAAACTCACCGTCCTAGTTCCGCCGGAACCGCCGAAAATATTGCAAGGGAATTTCTACTCTACGACCGAGGACAGAATCATCAAATTGGAATGCATATCTGTAGGTGGAAAACCACCCGCTGAAGTGAGTAATATAAGCTATTAATATTGTTATAAAAATTTACCCTTTTTTGGCCATTGGGTAATGTTAGTTTTAAAAGTGTACGTATATATAATTATTAGCTAATTATTATTTGAAAGCTTAGTATTTAAAAAAAGTACATTAGCTTTAAGCTTGAACATAACAGTAATTACACCCACGCCTGTTCTAAATTAAGCTGTATGTAGGCCGTCCGTATACCGACTAAACTGTTCTCCGCTTTCCGACCAAATTTAAAACATTGCAGTTAAGTGACCAGAAATAGATGAAGCAGAAATCGAACTCCCAACCATCGCGTGTACCACTACTGTCCCGCTACACCATATACGCCATACACGACTGGCTGATGAAAGTAAAAGGCTATAATATTATACTATAACCTTTTTTGGCTTGAACTAGGCTAGAAACCCTGCTGCGTCCTACCTATAAAAAAAGTATGACAAGTAAAATATGACTTGAACCTACTACTAAATAAGAATAAAATGTTACTGGCACATAACTCCTTCTTAATTAGGTCTTACGTCTATATGTTTATAAAGGTTTGCCCAAATTTGAACTCATAAAATTGTCGTCTTAGAGTTATTGATACTTCAAAATATTGATGCCACAGAAGCACAGTGGATGAGGTGTAATTATACATACGATGGCTTTGAATTCGATTCCCACTCTAAAGATAGCTTGTCTTTATGTTATTTTCGTTTCCTCGACCTTGTTAGCGCGGCGTTGAGTTTTGCAAGGGAATGAAATGCTCACTCCAGTCTATTTCAAAGGTATCATTGTCACTAATAAATCTGAAATTATTGTATTGGAAAAAAAAAGAAAAAGATGTCCCGCTGAGTTTTTTGCGCCGGTTCTTCTCAGGTCTAAGGCATTAACTTTAGTAAATAGTTTGACGCTCAAAAAATGAAGCATGTAACTTCTTATTTTGAACATAATTATTTGACTTTGAATTTAACTTTGACTTTAACTCGTCGTATTTTTTTTATTTTTTTTGTTTTATAATAACGCGTGGCCTTCAACTCCGCAACACAAGGCGCAATGTCTCAATTTTGGGAGGAAAATGGGAAACGGACTGTCTTAAAACTAAGTTCTCTCTGACTGAATGACTAGCCTGCTATGCCGGAAAAGAGTAAAGTTGAATAAAATACGAAACAATTGTGGTTATTCATTTAAACATAAATAATGTAACAGTTTTCCATTAGCAGGTACTTTGGTTCGAAATCCACAGTCTAAATTGAATTATAACTGTAATGTAGATATTATGGAAATATCTTAAATATGCATATGCAGCTCTAGTTTTCGTTACAAAACTGTTAGATACAAAAATATAATAAAAAAGAAATGTTTAGAAAACGTATAAAAATTTTAACGCGGCGGGATTTGAACCCGCGCCTCTTGAAAGCCGTTTTTGAAACCGAAAACTCTTGAACGGTTTTCAAGAGAACGAGTTCAAATCCCGCTGCGTTCACGTTTTTATACGTTTTCTACATATGTCTTTTTCAATTTCCTTAGTGTCGGAATAACACTTTGAAAAAATGTTAAAAAAAGTTAATATAATAAAACTCAATTTATTTGTCAACAATTATATATATATATATATATATAATATCGTGGAGCAGTTATGTATATTCAAGCAATGTTTGTAAATTCGAAATCCAGCACTGTGTTAATTTCAGTCACCTAATACACTACGTCCTTAAAGTCTAGAACCCTTACTTAATATGGAAGACTAAGTAAATTTTATATACATATACTAAGCCTCTTATTTAGTTATTGCCATTTCCTCGTTCTGGTAAAATAAAGCGCGAAGTTGAATGCCGCCATACAATCCGCCATGTCTCAGATTTTGGCGGAAAATGGAGAATGGATTGCCTACCGTAGTTATACGGGGAAAATGTGAAGATGCTTTTTTATATTAATTAAAATGACGGTTTAAATCATGTAAATCAGACTAATAAGGGATAGTAATATAAGTATATCTATCAATATATGCCTATATAGATATATATAATAAGAAAAAAGATAGAATTCAAATAAGAAAAGAAAAATATTATTTTAAGTCCTCTTATAACACTTTCGAATTAAAACAAAATATTGCGTTCACCCCTAATTAATGTTCTGTAAGTTTTAACAACGCTGAGTAAACGACTTGCAAACATTTTTGTTGCTTAAATTAGTGAGCTTAAATACAAATGACCGAACTTTTACCCTTTTTACAAGTTTTCCTCAGATTTATTAATTGTTATGCATTTTGTTTTCAGCCTGTGCGTCTAATTTGTCTTCTTAACTACTAGACACTTATATATTTTTTGTATGAGGCCCGGTGGCACAGTTGGATAGCGATTGACGATACACGCGATTGGCTGTTTTATTTATTGTTTACTTGTTTTATTTATCCCTTATGGTAAAGTAAATCGTGGTTTTGAGTTCCGTCACACTACACACAATGTCTTGAATGCGGGCTTCACGTGAAACTGAAATAATATGTATTTAAAGTTACTAAAGCAACTTCCTGTGTACGATTTACACCGGAAGTTCTAATTTTACATGGATCATTTAGTTCTACAAAGACTAGTGTAGTATCTACTATTTATATGGAAAGAACTTTAGAGAATATAGTGATGTCTTGCGAAGTTCTTTGTTTCTAACCGTATAGATACGTACCGGTAGTGTATTAAAAATCTAAAGAGATAAATTGTGTTCAATTTATGTTTAAAAAAATATAGCGTATTTAATTAAGAATGTAATAGGTACAATATATGTTTTTAATAACAATAATAATAATAATAATCATCTTTATTTCTTGCAATGCTTGGTCTTTGTCTAATAGTCTTAATGTATATTTCATAAAATTTATCAACCAATCGCGGACAGAAAAAAGCTATTGTAACAGTCTGGTGCCCGTACTGGGTAAATACTTGTGATACACAGATAATCATTATATTATAACTTAAAACCATATTGAAACCGCTTAAAAACAATATAAACACTTTTAGTATATTTAATAATAAGTTCTTTGATTTTCACGATTATTACACATTTTGAAATGAAACATTTTAAAACCCGACGTTTCAAACACTTTACAGTAAAAGACATATTTAGAAAACGTATAAAAATTTGAACGCAGCGGGATTTGAACCCGCGCCTCTTGAAAACCGTTCAAGCGCTCTGACCGCTAAGCCATGCGTCCCACCTCCAGCTACGTTGAAATTCTTATACGCTTATTAGAACTTATATTTGTTGTTAGCATAGTCACAGATAGACTCTAAGCCACGGACTACTGTAAAGTGTTCGAAACGTCGGGTTCTAAAATGTATTTTCGAATACTTATATTATACGCGATTAATCCGGTTAAAAATAGTTTCATTTCAAAATATATTTAATACTATTTCCTTGAAATGTATATTTTTAACGCATACCTTTTATGTCACTGCCAGAGTGAGTAAGATAAAAATAAAATACTTTAAAATATGTTTTTTGAAGTTTAAAACAAAAGCCTAGAATCTCTACACAACATATGTGTCCAACATTTTGTCCTATGGTTTTAAAATGTTTTCCTATTTTTTCATAGCTTTTCGGAATGCTTTTCCTCCGAGACTTTGTAAGCTATTTACTTTAGCTATGGTCCAATTTCCTTGGCTTAATAAACTACATGTTTCATTTAATCCATTCAAACTGTGTGAATAAATATATGAATATATATATATATGAATATTTCCCGATTTCAAGTTAAATTGAATATGAACTCGCGGAACAAGGTCTCTAGAGATTGTTTTGTTAGCTTGAAATATTAATTGTCAATAGACTGCTATTTCTATAGAAATAGCCCGACCCAACTATCCGCTCACGGCTTCGCCCGCGTGAACTGTGGCTGTTATGTATTTTCGGCGGCCTTTTCGCAAAACTATCGAATTCCTGTTTGAAGTAAAATAAAAAAACAAAACAAAAAAGTAGCCTATGTTCATTCCAAGACTGTCAAGTATCTCTATTTTCTAAATTTCATCACCAGCAGTTTGGCAGCGATGACGTCACAGCAGACCAAGTTCGTTTCGCATTTATAATATTAAGTATGGATGGCAATTATACTATAGTTTAAGTAAAAAAATATATATAATAACACTCTCTTTTTATCTTCTATCTATTTATCTATGAAAGAAAATCTTTCAGATATCTAGACCTATCGTGGCGGAGTGAGACTGCCTTTAACTGTAAACGCCATTTGTTGTCTGCCGGTTTCTAGTCCCACACAGGGAAATTATTTTATTTAAAAATATGTTCATTTCTCCGCTCTTGTATCTACGACTACGCGCATATTCGGGCGGAATGTGTAGAATGGAGTGTCTTGACACTAGGTTTTCTCGGACTACCCTGCTCTGAGAAAAGCCTTCCTTGAAAACCTCCACCTTATTTGTTTTTTTTAACAATAAAGAATATATATAAAATTTACACGGCTCCGGTACGTGTCCGGATGCGATGACGAAATATTTTCATAGCATTAATTTTTCTTTTCTCAACTAATTTGTTATTGTTTGTTTCTTTTTTGTGTATAATTTATTTTAATGGAATATTCATATATTTTTCTTAATTAATCTAGTCCGAGAAAACTTTATAAACACCAACAGAACCGCATACTTTAGAGACATTGAGTGTTAGGTGGAGCTTAACGCCGCACGTCATACAAACCAGGCATAGCTTGCCAATAGGGTTTAAATGTCGTATTGTATTACATTTTTTGCTTTTTACACATTATAGTAAAACTAATCTAACAAAATACTATAAAATTTTATGATCCTATGAGTACTTCTTACAAATTGAATATTTTTTATATAGCATCTGGAACAAATAGCTATTAAAATCTAACAAATCCAAAGATACCACAGTTTTATAAGTCAAGTTAATAAACGAAATTTTATTTATTTAGAAATTTTATATAACAATTGTAAAATTCGCATAACATTTTGGCATAAATTTAAATTCATTATAACTTTCAAATAATTGTTATATTTGAGTTAGAATGCATCTGGTAATTCAATTCAATTTGTTTAATTAAAATTACTAAATTAGTTTATGCTAATTGGTTAGTTTCACGCTAATTTTGTATGTTTTTATGAGAAAAAAAAAACAAACAAACTAAAATTATCAAATAACATATTTCTATACCAGACGACTTTGTTTACGCAAACACAATTTGCTCCAAAATTTGATGTGTAAAACTTATTTTACCCCAATTATTTTCGTTTCCGTAGGAATGTCAGAAAATCTTATTTTAGTGATACACTAACCATAGCAAATTTCAACTTTGTACGTCCAGTTTTATCAGCTACGCCTTGTCTATCAGTCAGCCGCTGGAATAACATAGCAATTATATAAAACAAACCTATATAAATTAATTACTTAATAAAATCTTAATATTATAGCCGTTGTAATGCCACTGCACCAGCTGTGTGGTCCCATCAGGGACTGTAAATACAATTGGTTGTGGATTCTATCCCAATACCAATGATAATATTCAAATTAAGTTCATTTCCCCGCTCTGGCGAGATTTGAGACGCAACGTCTCGATTTTGCGTGAAAAGTCAGTGACTCCAAAAAAAAATTAAAGCCTTTTTAGCTTAATTAAGCTTGTCGAACTTAAAATATTTCTAAGTAATCCATCATCGCCCCTTTATAATTAATATTAAAATAATGAATAACCCCATAATTAACGTTTGCACAAATTTCACAGATCACGTGGGTTGACAGCAATGCTGGTGTTTTGACGCAGGGTGTAACTAACACAGTTGAGCCTTTGAATGATGGACAGAGATTTACAGCAAGGTACTTTAGTATATAAAAAAACCCATACTGGCGCAGTGGTAGCGCCTGAGCGTAAACGATGGTTGTGCGTTCCATTTCAATTTGGAGGAATTATATTTAAATTATGATTATTTCTCCGCTCTGGTGAGACAAGGCATGGTGTTTGGGTCTGCCACTCAAAAAGAAATGTCTCGAATTCGAGGGAAAAGTGTAGGATGGAGTGTTTTGACACTAGTATGCGGGAAAGAGCGTGAAGTTGTGAAAAAACCTCACCTCAGTCTATCTGTGACCGAGGACTTCTCAAAGTGTTCGAAACATCGGGTTTTCTAAAATGTATTTTCTGATACTAATAATGTATGCGATTAATCCGCTAAAAAATAGTTTCATGTCATTATATTTTATTTATTTTATATTTGGTTATAAAAAA
Source organism: Podotricha telesiphe (assembly GCA_038994665.1). Lineage (NCBI taxonomy): Eukaryota > Metazoa > Arthropoda > Insecta > Lepidoptera > Nymphalidae > Podotricha > Podotricha telesiphe. The sequence goes on from JAOYRR010000480.1 coordinate 190,069, forward strand.
AAAAATGATATTTTATATTCAAATTTATCGTCTTTTATAGATAAAGTTACTCTGTTAATAAAATTGTTACAAATATACCCTAAGTAAAATTTGAAGTGAAGCTTATATTGTGGTATTTTAAATACGAAAACCCAAAAAAAAAACCACTGCGTCACATTGACCTCGAATATCGATAATAATACAACATAAAACCTGGACATAGGTTCATTTCTCACTCTGGGGAACATTCGTTTTCCTAAACTTGTTAAACAAAATTGACATCGACATTGTGCCCTTCAATGTATAAGATCTTTTAAACAAGGTCCAAAATGGAGAACCAAATTATATTACACTATGTTTAGTTCAGCTTTTTTTAAAAACTTTTTCTTATACATAACGACAGCACTTTGTCCTAAAAAAGTTTAAGCTCGTTTAGAGCTTTTTTCACTTGTCTGAAGATTTACCGTTAATCATTAAAACCAATTATGTTCCCTTTGTTTATTATTGCTGTCCAATTAAAACTTAGTTTGCTTTACAGATTTTAATATAGCCGTTAATTTACTTCAAACTGTTTAGATACATATTTTATAATATATACTAGCAGTTGCCCGTGATTTCGTCCTTGTAGTAATGACCATACTTCGTAGTAACAATTTCACGTTCGTAGCAAAAAGGTGATTGATTTCCATAGAAACTAACGAGAGCCCTTAGACCTCTTTAACGTTCTCGGTTCAACCTGAGCACACAAGCGGTTGACTTTAGAAAATCTAAATTCGAAACGCCATACTATGGCCATTTGATGTATGGCGAAAATATTTTAATAATAAATATGATGTAACTTTACTACATTATTATCTTAAAATGGATTTATTTATTTAATGACTTAAAATAGAGTTCTAATGAATATTCTCGTCTCAAAAGTTAAAATGTTCCTTACATTATACACATGTATTTTTTGTATCTAAAGAACGATATAAAAATTTAATAAAAAAAATATTTCTTCAAATGATATTATTCTTATTCTGAATAGCGGCTATGATTTTAAATTAGATTCTCACTGACGAGAATATATTTTAATTATTTTAATTCCTTCCGCTGTTATTTCTATATGCAGACAGAGATATAAGAAATATTTAATTGAAATATTTTTTCTATTATATCCATAATTGTATATTTTTTACCTTCACGATTTATACCGTATATCAGGATAGGCAGAGAGAACCTGGTGTCACGATACTCCATTCTCTTCTTTCCGCCCTGGTTCGGGACATTAAGTGTTAAGTGCGGAACTCAACGCCGCGCGCTTTGTCCTACATATATCACATATATCGTACTGAAGTGAATCGTTACATAAATCACATCACAATCACAATATTATTAAAATTTTCCTTTTACTGCTACAAAATATACAGTATTTTAAACATAGTTTAATCTATTTTGAAATATTTCAGTTACAAAAAGAGCCAAATCAAATACTCTATATTAAAATTTCCATCTCCCAATTCAGATACGCTATTGCATATATTTTTGCAGCGATCTCAATCTACATAGCTACTGATCAATGGATTTCGTAGAAATGGTGTCAAGAACACTGACTTATTCACCTACAAGCAGTTTTGCATTTTGTGAATATAATGAGTGACTTACTTTAAATTTTAATCATTTAGAGTGGCATATGGCAAAAATTGCAAAAAGATACCTATACTTTGTTTACACCAAGTATTTTTTTAGGTGCTTGTTTCATTCACTATAAACCTGGTCTGTACTTTTTGCTGACAATATATATATTTTTAATTTTATATTTTCGCGACATTAACTATACCTCCAAGTGAGATATAAACCCATGCTCATTGTCTCGGTAAGTCAAGAATTCTTGAGACTTCACGATTTGTCGAGAGAGAAACTAGTGTTCAGTAAACAGAAGATATAGAAGTAGAAAGAAAACTGTTTTCCACTTTGTGTCTGGAATCCAAACATTTCTGCTAGGTGGCAAAATTCAATGCCGAGCTTTGTCTTAGTAATAATTTTAAATATAATCACACCACCGACTGAAAATCGCACACACAACCAATCGCGTTCACAGTCAGACTCTACTGCCACTGTACCATGATGGTGTCATATACGAATCCTATAACAATATAACACAATGTTATATTATTATTTATTATCAATTACTCAGAATACAATCTGAACAAACAGTTATTAATTTACAAATTATATGTACATATATATATTTGCCTTACATCAAGGGTCACAAGTTCAATAAACAGATTTCCTCTACAATATCCCCTAAGCCTAGAGATTAGATATGTATTGACACATCTCGTGTACACTAAGCCTAATAATATAGCTTATCACTGCGTAATAACGAAGTTTGTTAATTCTTATGGCTTAGTAGTAGTTATATTGTTATCTAATGATTTGTGGTCGGAAGATCGATTATTTTAAAAATAAGGTAACTGTAATCTAAGAAAAATTATAATCTAGCCTTCTGACACAATTTATTCTAAGTGTTAATTTGTAATATTCCAATGTCTGTTAATTGAAAGGATACATTTTTGCGTGATTTTTTAAAATAGAGAAAGTTCGTTAAAATGGTAAAACCAAATATATATATGATAATTAATAAAAATTATGTAATTTTTCGTATTTAGCGGAAACAAGATTCAGCAATCTTCTTTCCTATATATATATATATATATATATATATATGCCCCAAGTTTGAATTTCTTGATATTTTGATTTCTTTAATTCTCTGATAAATAACGAGCGTCATTTATCGCTTTATTGTGTTGTGATTATTTAAGTGATCGTAATACAAAATTTGTTAATATTAGTTGCCAAAAAAATATATTTAGAAAACGTATAAATATTGATGAGATTTGAACCCGCGCCTCTTGAAAACCGTTTAAGCGCTCTGATCACTAAGCCATGCGTTCATTAGTTTTCAGTATATTTTTAATAATGGCATATGCAAAAATAATTTGTTAGATATATCACTTTTGTTTGACACTGTTCTAAGGCCACTGTACATGATAGGAAAGCGTATAGAGAAATTATATAAAAATCGATGTTTATAGCGTTCTCTACTGCATAATATGGACTTCAGATTTCTTCCTGTATTATATTCTTAGAACGGAATTGTGACCTAATTCAATCTCTGTAACTTTTAAATTTTTTAATCTAATATTAAAAAAGACATATTTTGAAAACGTATATTCAATTTCCTAAGTGTGCGAATAACACTTTAAAAAAAGTTAAAAAAAAAAACCATTAAAAACGTATTGTAAAATTGTATTGTTGATTTTCCACAAATTATTATTTTTAGTTAGTGTTAAATCCTGTCGGTACCATTTTACATGCGAATTTTATATACTGACTATATCTACTTATACTTTTTCACATATTTTCTTTCAGTCATAAGTCACTCAATTTTCTAGTGATAAACATTAGGTATATTATAAGCGAGAACTGAAATGCAAAGTTAATTTATTGCATTGGTTTGCACCCTGTTTAATGAAAACGGCTGATCGAATATGTCCGAAGTACAAATATTTCCTCGATTGAGAATCAAACCCGTTACTATTTAACATTGAGATGAAATCCCTTGACATTCCGTGCCCATCGTATTGCAGAGAAAGAAACTCGGAGCACAGGCACTGCTCTGAGCTCATATCTCATTGGGATATCTCATTTTAGAAGTCACAGGGCTTGCGGCCAGAGTGTATAGGTCCCTTTAAAATGGAACTTGTCCACTGTCAGAGTTATCTCTATACGTAACGAAATTAGAAAAGATCTTAATAACGCCGTCTTTACTATAAGTGCTAGAATTAAAGTCAACATGGTAATAGACAGGCCGAAACCTTTTTTATTAGATTAGGTTTTAAATAGCGTCAGCTTAACTGATGAGCCTTTTCCCGCGTGGAGAGTAGTCAGAAAGACCTAATGTCCAAATTCGAAGCCGCGGTTTGATATTAAATGAAAATAGTTTATATATACCACCCACCACCATCGCGCTTATAGTTACAAGTTGTCCCACTGTGCCAAGAGGTCGTTATTATGTATATCGTATAACAAATATAATTCCATCCTTACAAAACCTTTGCCGTCCATCCTCCTTATTATAGTCATTGGCACGTTACGGCGGGCCTTATGACGTCGTTAGTGACTTGTGCGAATCCAAATTGTCCCATTTTACATTTCACTTGGCAGAATATTGATTTTATATGCTTGTACAATTGTTGTAATGCTTCAGTGAATTTGAAAGGTTGTAACAAATTTTCGTTATAATAATATTCGTTAATATAAAAGGAAGGGGGGAGGTCTTCCATTTAAGTTAACTCAGCCATGATGAATTTGATAATTTTGAAATGTTTTTAACATTTTTTTTAAAAGTGTTATTCACACACTTAGGAACATGAAAAATATATATTTAGGAAACGTATAAAAATTAGCAGCAGAATTGATTGAATGCAGCGGGATTTGAACCCGCGCATCTTGAAACCCGTTCAAGCGCTCTAACCGCTAAGACATGCGTTTTACATCCAGCTATGTCAAAATCCTTATACGCTTATTACAACTTATATTTGTTGTTAGCATCTCTGTTGTTTTTTTTTTTTATTATGAGGAACGATTAAATTTTAATTTTTCTAATTTCTACACTGTGGTAAGGCAAAAAGTGGTGGAGAAATCCGCCCCTCATCACCCATTGTATTGAATTCGAATGGAAAGCGACAAGCTTTTTTAGCAAACGCCCGTTTCTATTATCTTAATACTAATTATTTAATCTATATGCAACTTTAGGTTTTCTTTGGTCCAGTTTCAGAATTTTTCATGTGTTTAATTAATTCGACCTTTGAATGGTTACTGTAAAATTAAACCTTAAATTGATTTATTTATATATTCTTTATTGCAAACACTTTACAAAAGATATACGCTCAAAAGGCGGGCTTAACGCTTAAAAGCAATTGCTACCAGCTAACCTTGTCATGTGGGGAAAAAACGTACAGGTTTTGTCAAAATATATATTTTTAAAATCACTATAATGAACACCTTTTAAATTATATAATGCTGAATTATGTATTTTTGATTTTTATTATTAAATTTTACATCACGTATGTTATAAGGTTTTTCGACTCTATACGAAAAGAATTGGAACTCTCATATGGAAAATGAATCCGCAACTGATTGGTAGAAGCATATAGTATCTAACTACTTTGCCACGATATGAAATCAAGAGGTCTTGAATCAGCCTAAAAGAAAAAATATGAAAAATGTTGAAGAACTTTAAGAGCTCTACATGACTTTCAATGAAGAATGATAAAATGAAAAATTGATAAAATCGTAATACAAATGAACGGTATAAATATTTGATATATTACAAGTAAAAAATGTAGTAATTCTATCAGATATTTAAAGTATACTAATGAGTTGTTGATTACATTTAAACTATTTTCATTTCTCCACTCTGTTAAGACAGAGACCAATGTTGAGTATCGCCTTTAATCACGCAATATATCGAATTCCAGTAAAAATGGAGAATAAAGTGTCTTGAAATTCTCTTAGCTATGAAGATGGCAAAAAAAATATTCCTATTCATCATGTACAGGTAGCAAAGTAAATTTCCTCTTTCTGCCTATTTTAGCACCATTGATACCTCATTGATTGGTGCAATCTAAACTTCATTTGTTAGTCAGAATGGAGCTTCCGGTAGAACTGACAATATTGACATTTTATGTTAATTGACGATTCGAAAGTGCTTGTAATAGCCAATTTGAATAAAGAACATTTAGATTTTGAAGAAAAATAAATTACATATATTAAATGCCTACCATTTTTCCTACAGGTAATCGAACCCTATGTCTGTCTATACAATACTTGTCAATATAGTAATGATGGCGTCAGCGCACACATTTCCCTATCAACGGAAAAAATAATCCAATTGCCATGGAACTAAAAATATTAAAATAACTGATCGTTTCGTCCCACGTTAAGCCGCGAGCAATAATTATTTTAAACATAACACACAATTTTTATTATATTTTGTTCTGAAGTCCCGAATCAAAATTAAAGTAAATAAATGTATGTGCCGTATTTACTTCAAGTTTTATAAAATTCAGAAAATACAAACAAAATTATTATATTGAGGCAATCGTGGCGCGTCGGGCCAGTGTCTGAAATAATAATTGGTCATGCGTTGATTTTAATAACTTATTTATTTTCATTTCTCCGCTTTGGTAAAAAAAAACTCTAGCGTAGGTTCGCCACTCAGCACGCAATGTCTCGAGTTAGGGCGGAAAGTGGGTAACGGAGTGTGTCGACACTAGGTTCTCCTTGGCTACCCTGCTATACAGGAAAAATGTGAAACTGAAGCTAAAAAAATATAACTTAATTGTAAATGGTTATGATTTAGCCATTTATTCTTTGAATTTCTTTGTATTAGACTTTTACAAAAAATATCATTTGTTTTATATATGTTAGTGTATAACAGCCCTAAGAACGGTAAATCCTTAGATTATCCAAGTACAGTTTGTATATTACCAAGTTTTATTGCAAAAGTCCGATACGATTCTAACATAACCGTGTCTCTCAAAGTGATTCGTAGATTTTATCGAGGTATCAGTTCAAAATTAATAATGACCAAACAAAAGATCATACTTTTGCCATTAAAATTGGTAAGTCTTAAGAACTGCTGAAAAGTCTCAGGACTTACTGTAGTTCTGGCTTTTACAGTAACACATTATATAATTTGACTAAAACCCTGACAAAGCTCAACTTAAAACTTTATATCTATAATATGGCGTGTAAAGTCAAGTTAGTTACAACTTTGACTACGAGGAATCGTACCCGCTGCACCTATTAGCGGTCACGCCCCAACGTAATATGTTATTTGGTTCGTCCTTACTTATTCTAACCCCGTATTATCCTTTCTTTTCGCAAAGTAAAGAATGGAATACTGAACACAAAAGGATAAAGGTGATTCTTACATTATTTATACAACATATTTATGTGATATTCTGAAGCCAAAGTCACAGATTTCATATATTTTATTGATATTTTAGTACAGTAGCTTTCGCGGCGTTTAGTTCCGTCACTCAACATGCAATGTATCGAATGCGGGCTGAAAGTGGAGGGGAGTCTTGACTTAGTTCTATGACGAACCTGCTAGGCGGGAAAAAGCGTAAAGCTGAAAACAAACTAGATAATAATATGATACAGATAGTATATATTTGTTTGCATATATGAAATTCTATTTTTATAACGGAAACGAGTTCAAGTATTTTATCATGGACGGTTTCAAAATAACAATATCGGCTTCAGTTTAATTTTAATTTTCCGAATAATTATTTTTAAATATATATTTAATGATATTTATGTATTCTAATTTTGAATTTCAGCTTCACGCCTTTCCGGCACAGCAAGGTAGTCAGTCAGAGTGAATCTAGTGTAAATACACTCCGTTGTTGAGACAACATGAGACATCATTAGCATAGCACCTTCACGGTGAATCTATGGAGCGACTGTAAACCCAATTGATTGCGAGTTCGATTCCCGCGTGAAAAAATTATATTTAAATTATTTTCATTTCTCCGCTCTGATACTTAAACAAAGAAATCCGGCACAGAACGGTGAAGAACGAAGTGTTTTGTCACTAGATTCTCTCTGTTTACCCCTGCTACACGGAAAAAAGCGTATAGCTGGTATACATATTATATGCTCAATAAGTAATTGAAAGGCTTATATATAAATACATTTGAATAGAAAGTTTAATTTAATACTTAATAGTGTTTTGTATACAGATAGTATATTCAAAGTGTAATCAGGTAATTAGGTTGAAAGGCCGGTTGACAGAAAGAGGTCATTTTGGTATACACGTACTGCTCCGGTAACTTCAAAGAACACGTTGGGCCTCACAGGTTTCCTTTTGTGCTTTTATTAAATTGTGGCACATATCTTCTATATGTATATATATATTTATATATATTAGTATAATATAATAAAACAGTAAATTAAATTGCACATTGAATATATTTACGAAAAAAATATTTAGAAGGATGATAAAACAGTAATAGAAATACATTTATATTTTTTGAGTGTTATTCCCACACTAAGGAAATTGAAAAATACATATTTAGTGGCTGGATGTAGAACGCATGACTTAGCGGCCAGAGCGCTTGAACGGTTTTCAAGAGGCGCGGTTTCAAACTCCGCTGTGTTCAAATTTTTATACGATTACTAACTATGTCTATTTCAACAGAAAAAAAATTAAAAAAAAGACGTATAACAATTTGAACGCAGGGCGACTTACTCGTGTATATGAATATATGTTTTTTTTGTAATTTTGTCCGTCTGTTTGTCTCACAAACAACAGGCATACACTCAAACGTCTCTACGTCAGTTTTTACGCACACCTTTGGGTCTACTGGACGGAGTCTAGCTTTTAACTCTGAGCAGAAATTAGAGTATAGAAAATTTTGAAGTAGCGGTACCTGACGTAGAATCATATTAGACAAGCTAAACTTTAGGATATAGAAAAAGCCGCCTAAACTATATTTGTCTTAACAGAGCAGAGAAAATGAAAGTAATTTAAATATCATCATTCCCTTTAAGCGAAGATTGTACCTGCAACCATCACGATTAATGTCAGGAGCCGTCCTGGCTGTAGCTGCGATACGAGGACCTCACGCACATCCTTATATCACATCACATTTTTATTGGACCACATTCTTATTTTAATTTTAAAGTAAAATAAAATACAATGTTACATTTATAATATAAATACTGTCTTTACTCGCTTAAAGGATATTACGATTCAAGTCACGGAATTATGGATACTGGAAATGGCGTTTTAAATCATTTAGATGTGAAATGTTTATTTATTTCGACGTTATTTATACTGCATATGACTGTGGCTGCTTTAGTAGATATTGGTTACTATTTGCGTTAAGAAAATAAATTAGAAAAAGACTTATTTAGAAAACGTATAAAAATTTGAACGCAGCGGGATTTGAACCCGCGTCTCTTGAAAACCAAGTTCAAGAGACGGTTGGACGGTTGAATTAGAGTTAATAAATTGAAAATAAAAAAAATTGTGGCGAATTTTCTAAGTGTCTGTATACGATGATTTTAGGTTAGGTCGACACTTGAGGAAATTTGGAATTACCTTCGGTCTGGCTAGGTTAGATAAAGGGGAGAGTTAAAGATCAAAACATTATAAGACAAAATTATGTCCTTTTTAGCACAAGGTCCTTATTACTAGATTTGTACGTAAAGTGACGATAAAAGAATATATGTTAGAATCGATTCGTACATACTAAGATACGTAAATATTAAGTATTTATCGATTTACTTTTAATTTTATCGCATATGTTGTAAATTAAAAGTAATCCGCTAATATAATATTTAAGTTAGGCACATTTCTTTTGAATTTTTGTTTAACATTATATTCATACACTTAGGAAATTGAACATTTTTAGAAAACGGTTTAGACGGTTACCAAGAGGCGCGGGTTCGAAGCCAGCTGCGTTAAAATTTATATACGATTTCTAAAAACATTTTTTCTTTCGCGAATGATTTCTATAAGGTTCATTTTACTAGTTTTCTGCCTGCAACCTGTTCACGTGTATTTTATTTCATACATAATAATATTTTCATTTCTATTTTTCGCCTGTAAAATATTAATTATAGTATTTCCTCACCCCGTAGGATGTCAAGTTACTGTCTTAGTGCTCCCGTATACTTTCCGAAGAACCTTTATACTTACAGAATTTCATACTTATAGAATTTCATCGTTATAAGCCTTATTTAACGTTTTATTACATCAAAATAGTGACATCAATAAACATTCCACAAAAGGGGACTGCAGCTTAAGCCTTGTAGCTTCGGCTAAGCTTCATCTGTCAGTCACTCAATAGCGATTTTTATATGTATATTCGATATATATAAAAACATATTTAGAAATCATCGTATCAAAATTTGAACGCAGCGGGATTTGAAGCCGCGCCTCTTGAAAACCGTCCAATTTCCTAAGTGTGCGAATAACAATTTAAAAGTGTTTAAAAATATATTCGATATATATTTATATAGATATCAGAAATTTGTAACAGCCGATAAGTTACACCACTTCGCATCCACATATTGAGATTAGTACTTTACAACAATTTCTTGAAATGAATTGTTACATGAATGTTGAAATTATAATGGATGATTCAATGGACTCAGGTGTATTGTTATGTAAATTCAAGTAAGTGTGGAAATGTATTATATATTTTTAAATAATTGACGTAATTGTTTACATTTTTAATTGGAATAATAAACCTACAATTTTTTTTATAAAACAAATATATTTTATTAGGTACTTGCTCATTTCGTCCATTTCTTTCCATTACAAGGTAGGCTAAGATACCCTATATTTTAACTTACTGACAACTAAGTATTCTCCATTATTAGTAGTTATTGTTATAATAATAATAAATTATAATGAATTTGTTATAATCTATCTAGACATGCAGGTAGCGTGTCCAAGCCAAGTATACTGTAGAAATATCGATCACATGCGAATATAAAAGCGAAAGGCGCTTCCTCAAAGAAAATTAAGAACAGTACCCAATACGTATCTAGGATGATTGAAGATATTTAAATTATTTTCATTTGCCTGCTCTGCGTAAAATGGAGCGCGGTGTTAAGTTCTGCCGCACAGCAGGCTATATTTTGAATTTGGAGTGTTTTGCCACTGGATCTCTGTCTATTCTGATTTGTAGGATAGATTGACTTTTCAATCTCCAGCTAAAATATCTAAATCAATTACATTGATAAATGCTATCCTTAGGCCCTGGTGGGGCAGCGGAACAGCGTCTGACTGTAATCGCAAATGGATGTGGGTTCAATTCCAACACTGGAAAATGATTATTTTAAATCCACCCATTTCTTTTCACTCTGGCGAACAAACACAGAGCGCGGCGTTTAGTTCCGCCTTTCAACACGCAATGCCTCGAATTTGGACAGAAAGTGAAGAAAGGAATGTCTCGACATTAGGTTTTTTCCTAGATACTAGGTGCTTCCTTTTGATGAATGCTAAAAAATATCAAAAGGAAAGCATCCCATACCATCTATATCTTTTCCATCATCGTGTTATTATGGCGGACTCCACTCTGGCTTGTTTATCATATAGACATTTTCATTTGCCGTAAAATAGGAACCCTTTTTATGGGGTACCCAATTACTTTTTATAGTCAGATGGACGGTATCGCGATATTGAGATGACTTTCGGCATAACTGTAGATTTCTATAACAGGTATATTTTCATTGTACAGATGCATGTTATATCTTATTGTTTTTTTACCACATACATACATAATGAAATATATAAACATAATTGGGAAGTTCAATTCAATATAATGAAAGATTAATTTGTTTTCAATTTTTTGATAATCCATACTAATATTATAAATGCGAAAGTAACTCTGTGACGTCATCACGGCCAAACTGCTGCAACGATTGTAATGAAATTGTATACTTGACGTTCTTAGGATGAACATGAGCTGTTTTTTTCTCCCATTTTTTTAGTTTTCCGAGAAACAGCATAGCTCACGCGACCGATGCCGGGAGCGGGTCGCTAGTTTAGGATATATCTTGTACATGATGTATTTTGGGACTAAACACCGAAATCTATTTATAGATACAGCCGATGGAGAACAAAATTCGGTTCTATTTCACGATACGATCAATATTTATACGACAATCATGCTTAGAATTATGAAATTTGAAATTATTAAAGCTTACATAGATAAGAAGTAGTATTATTTAACACACCGTAAAGTGACGTAGACGTTGCTAAGGCAACGAGTATTTTACACCTCAATATGGTTATTAGTTCATATGAACACACTAAGACCAGCATCTATGCTTATTATTAAACGTATTTTTCTGAATCTACAAATAGAAGAATTTGAGACTATCGTGGCATAATGGGACAGCGTCTGACTGTAAACGTAGTTCAGCTCTTAGTAGTAGTTCAGGTCAGAGTTGGTTGTGAGTTTGATTCCCACGCTGGGGAATGATTATATTCAAATTGTTTTCACTGCTCCTCTCTGGCAAGACAAAGCGCGGCGTTGAGTTCCTCCAATCCACACGCAATGTCTCGATTTTCGGACGAAAAGTGGAGAACGAGTGGAGAACGAAGTGTCTTGATACTAGGTCCTCTCTGAATACCCTGATATACGGTTAAAAAGCGAAGTTATTGTATATTTTGAGAATTTAACTTTAGTAAATTATTTTTAACAAATTCGCATATATTTTTAAAAAACGAACTGACTGTTTATATGTGGTCGTATAATATGTTTATATGTCATTGTTTTTTTGTACAAATGCAATTATTTTAAGATTTAAAAAAAAAATTGACAATAAAGTAGACGATGTAATAACACTCGACGTACTCTAGTGATAGCATATACAAACAAAATGTTTAATATTTAAAATATGTGTAAATAGACACTTGTAGTACAGTTGATACTTGTCAAACTGTATACAATAGTTGTTACTTCAAATCCCATATGTAGGGCTATTATTTTTAATCATCGCGCTTATATTATGTAATTTCCACCTGTATCTAGACAAAGTACATAGAGCACTTCTTTTAAGAATCCAACAAAGTAGCTGTTACATAATACTTTATGTATTATATATATACTTATATGAAATTTAATGGCAAGTCTCGCCTAGTATATTCTTTGCAGAAATCTTTTTAGTTAGAAAAAATAAGAACTCAAATATAACAGTACAAGAATGGCGAATATCAAAATCTATATCTTGTATACTATAATAAAACTGTGAAAACAAAATGTCTGTATGTGCACATCTTTGGAACTACTGAACTGATTTGAACAAAACCTTACTCGTTATTTGGCTTTTAAGCCTGCTTAGCATTTTGAGCATAATTGAGTTCGAAGCGTTGAATACATGATGTAGAATTATAAGCACTATACTACAACATATATGGAAATTGCATCTGAAATGACTGACTGACTGACTGAAATCTGAAATCATCTATCCCTTGTATCACTGTATGTCAAAATAGCATAATTACATATGAGAATAAATACACACAAGTTGTGCCCCACAATTTTGTTTGTGTAGACTTTAAGATTCTCCTATATTTCTTAGTTTATTTTTTTATTTTCAAACTGATATGACCTAAAAATAATAGAAATATAATCATTCCCAATGGTAATTCAACCCGCGCCACGATGGCTTGTAAAGTATACTTTTCCAATATAATGCGTATAGACAGTATTAACAAAATGTTTAATTTGAAATTTTCACGGTTCGAGTGCACCGTTTATTTTTATCTCGATCCAAAAACGTCAATTACTTTATTGTCAGTCAAATAAAATAAACAACCTATCAACTGTGCACGGGTCAAAAGTTTCATTGAACTAAATGTACACAAACAGTTCACTAGCGAGTTTATTTTCAATAGCGACCGTGTATTTTATATATATATCTATATATATATATATATATATATATAGCGCTAACTGTATCGTTATTATACTTTCTTTTGGATGTAGGCGGGGAGCACTTTTCTTTCTTCTTATAATGTTTTTCATACACTTAAAGCTTCATTGAAGAAAAATGGAAATATTTTCCTTCTCATTAGATATTATTAGATAGAACGTAAGGCTTAGCGGTCAGTGCGCTTGAACGGTTTTCAAGAGGCGCGGGTTCAAATCCTGCTTCGTTTAAATTTTATATGTTTTCTAAATATATGTTTTTCAATTGCCTATCTATGTAAATAACACTTTAAAATAAAAAAATGTTAACGTGGTTGTTGTGGGTTCAATCCCCGCTCAAAAAGTGATTGTATATATTGAAATTATTTTAATTTGCCTGCTTTGTTAAGATAAAACGCAGTATTAAGTTCGACCACTCAAAAATCAATGGATCTATCTGACTACCCACTACCACCACTACTAACAACTAGCTATATCTGAGAGAAAAAAGTTTGGCATATATTGGGGAATGTAGAAAAAGTTTCGGATATTCCGACGGGAACGGGAAAAAATGGAATATTACATTGTACTCGTAATATAGGTTGTCTTTTCAAGCAAAGTTACGGGCGACTACTCGTATATACTAAATCACAAAAAATATATTTACGTTCAATAAAAGGGAGGCAATAAACAAAATTCATTATGGTATGAACGAAAAAAAAACCCTAAAAAAGGCAATAAATAATGCGCACAGAGCACAGCTATAAAACAGTAGAATATATCTTGGTCAGTATTTTCAATAATCTATTTGGCTTTATATTTCGCTTTTAACTTTGGTCTCGCGATAAATTTCCTGATATTGTTCCGAAACGAATATTTTTACTACAATGGATTAGGTTTTGTTAAGTGTTTTTGTTTATTTCTTACAATATACATTATACATATGGTACGAGTAACACGTGAGAGCTAACACGTGACTCTGAAACTTAAGTATCAATATTTTTAAAGTTAATTTCAAGTTAGGCAAATGATAAGTATATATATACAAGGATGGTGGCGGGTTCAATTCCTAATTGTTTTTTCTGAGTTTTATAAAACTGTTAGACGAAATGGTTGAGTTCCAAAAGACGTGTAAAAGTGAAAGATTACATATTTAATTTACACATAACTCCTAAAAAATATACTCAATGTTCCAATAATCGATTTTTCGTGTATTTTTTAATATTAAATTGCTCTTTACCTCAATTTTATTATCGAAATTCAAGCCGCATGCTGGCTGAAACCTCGAATTAATATATTTGTCGATTTATCGATATTTGTAGTTAATTCGATATCGAATTAATATACTCGATATCTAATTAACTAGAAATATTTGTATCTAATTTTTATTCATATTCTATTCCGCCAGAAAGGATTTTTACAAAATAATATAAATAATACAAACAATAATGTTATACGGGAAAATATATATATATATATAAATAATATTACATTTAAAATAAAAAGAGAGCCAATTTTAATATTCAGCATATTTCTATAACACTTATAAAAGTGTGTGTGACTTAGTTATTCTTATTTACGAGTAGTAATAAAAACAATGGAAGCTTTGTTTAAAAATTTGAACGTAACGAGATTTGAAACCTCTCTTGAATAACTGGATAAATCTCGTGGCGCAGTGGGATAGCATTTGACTGGATAGATGATGGTTGTGAGTTCACTTTCCACTCGGGGGTGTGATTTTACTTAAATTATTTTTATTTTCCCCGGTCTGGTGAGTTAGAGTGCGACCTTGAGTGGCCCCATTCAATAGGCAATGTCTTAAATTCAGGGGGAAACGTAGAACAGAGTGTAGGATGGAGGTTCTTACTCGGCTATACGGGAAAATGTGTGACGCAAATTTTCTTGAATAAATTGCTTAATACAATTTAAATTCATAGAAGCGTCTGTTGAAAATTACAATTATACAAGGAAATCTAGTTTATTTTTAACATTTTTAAAGCGTCCAAGCGCTCTGACCGCGAAGCCTTAAGCGTTTCCGAGAGGCGCGGTTTCGAATCCGGCTGCGTTAAATTTTTTATACGTTTTCTTAATATGTTTTTAAATCTAGTGTATTTTTATATTTTTTAACACATTGCAAAGTAAAGTGAGAGAACCTAGTGTCAACATTGCATTCTCTCATTACTACATTTGAATTAATATTTAATTATAAAAGTATTGCAGACAGTATCACGTTACATAACAAGTTAAGCATTGTTTACGCTTAAAGAGATTAACGCTATCCGATCAGTCTAATCTGCCTTCACTTAGACATTATAGCTATTATCTAAATCCTTTTATGCGTAGGCCGTCGTAGCGCAGCGTAGCGTCTGATTGTAAACACAATTAGTTGTGGGTTCGATTCCTACTCTGAGGAATGATATATAAATATTTAAAATACTACTAAAATTTCTTCGCTCTTCGCATCGCTTCATCACCTAAGGCAAAGCGTTAAGTTCCGCCACTCAGCACGCAATGTCTCGATTTCGGGCTGAATGTGGAAACCGGAGTGTCTTGACAATAGCTGCTCTCTAACAATTGTGTGGGAAAAAGTATTAAGATTTTCGAAAAAGGGTTAAGATTTTAACAAATGTAAGTTGTAATAAGCGTATATGAATTTCGACGATGCCGGACGTAGAATGCATGGCTGAGCGGTCAGTGCGCATGAACGGTTTTCAAGTGGTGCGGGTTCAAATCCCGTTGCGTTCAAATTTTTATACGCTTTCTTAGTATAGTGTGAAGCCAAGCTTTTTTTTGGTTTATATGATTAAACTGTATACATTTTATTCATGTAATCTATAGATTAAATTTTTTGTTGTTGTTAAAATAATTTCAAACTTTTTCTCGCAAAGCGGAGTAGTTACACAAAACATAGTATCAAGACACTTTGTTTTTCACTTCTGCTTAGATGTTATGTATTGGGGGGCGGAACTCAACGCCGTTCTTTGTTTGTCCAATAAGATTAGAGAAATTAAAATACATCTTTAACAAGAAGTGGAATAGACTAAAACAGTATTATATAATTCTCGGTTTTTTTAACCTCATTTGTACTTATTGTGCTAACCGAACTAAACCTGAAAATTTAATATATTTTAAGTACCCCAAGAAATCTACGTGGGAAATTAACTTCCTACCCCCATAAGTATTCTCAGTCACTCAGTAAGTAAAAGGAAGAGTTTTATATACATACCTATATATAGATGATGAAAAATTACCCCAAGTGGGAACCCAACCACAATCCAAATCACAGGCAGTTCATCCATCAGTAATTACTACTACTCTCTATTTCATTCATTACATTTTAATCTAAAACTTTTCCAAAGGTTTAGAAACCGCCTCATCATATTTTTTTTATTTAATATTGATTTTAATTTATCAACTAATTATATTGTTCACAGGTAAAATACGCACCCAAGGTAAAAATTCGAATTAAGAACGGTCGACGTATACCAGAAGGAAGAGATCTCATTATAAGTAAGTACTATTTGAAATTTACATACATTTTTCACTGTAACACATCTCCTGCCTATTGCAAATTTGGCAGAGAGCCGCAAGACAAAAGCAAACCTCCGCCATGATGGCAAGAAACCTCTCCAAGAAATTAGAAATTTCTAGCTATTTAGACATTTAGACTTTACATTTCTAATTGAATTGAGGTTTTAACTAATTGTACCTGCAGCGTGTGGTTGCCGGTCTAAAAATAATACCCCCTTATCTGGGATCTTTTGTTTCGTAAAAGGCGACCAGCGTTTCTTTCTTGAACATCTCGACTTAATGCCATCACCATCTTTCTCCTTCTGTCGAGCGTGGTGGAGTATTGACAACCCCCGTATTTCGCTTAAAATATCAAATTTAACTTATATCACAGGTTTCAATTAGCTTTATTTATATGAAACTATTTTAAGCGGATTAATCACGCATACCCTATAGAGGCCACCGTGGCGCAGTGGGGCAGCGTCTGTCCGTAATCGCGATTGGTTGTGAGTTCGATTTACACTTGGTGATATGATCATAATTTACTTGTTTTCATTTCTCTGCTCTATTTCGAACCTCGGGCGGTGCGTGTTTTAATACTAGTGTCTCTCTGATCTAAAAAAAAACACATTTTAGAAAACCCATTTCCGACAATCCAACATTTCGAACATCTTACAGTAGTCCATTGTCACAGGTACACTGTAAATCTCTATTTTATTCTTTATATCTCCCTAAATTATTTAATAATAAAATATAAAAAGTTGCCTTGAGAACATTTCATTTTAAAATAAAAATTGGTTAAAAAGGAAAAATGCCAAGAGAAAGTCAGCATTTCTTGGAAGGAATTACGTAATGTCACGGCTGTCACCCACTGTAGACGTGCCTTTATTATTTTTATTATATAAATTAAAAAAAAATCCAATAAAAAAATAAATTCTATATTAGTTCTTTTAAAGCTGCACGTTTTTTCTTTTGCTTGGTAGTCAGAGAAAACCTAGTGTCAAGAATTAGAAATTAGAAATTCGTTCCCATCCGTTCGTTTTCCTTCTGAAATCAAGACATTGCATTTTGAGTGGCGGAACTCAATACTGCGCTTTGTCTTACGTACTAGACCGGAGAAATAAAAATAATTTAAATATAATCATTCGATCAAGGGAAAATCGTACCCACAACCCATCGCGTTCGCAGTTAGACTTTGTTCCACTGCGCAACAATAGCTGATCTAGTTAGTCGTTTATATTATAATTGTCGTATTTATTAAGCAAATATAAAAAAAAAATATGTTTGTTTTTACTTTTCTTGATAACGATGGGCTTGAAAAAACATGCAGCTTATAATGTATGTGAAATAAAAAAGGGAATACTGTACTATATAAGGTATACTATAGTTCTTGTATATTATTGGTTCATAAAACTATATTTCCGCAGGTTGCACGGCTGATGCAAATCCAAACAATCTCACTTTCAGATGGCTTATGAATGAGTCAATTATTGGGAATACGTCTGAATTGGTAAGTGTCGTTCAAATTGCTATTGACTTATTGTGTATTTTTTTTTATTTCATTTCGTTTCAATATTTATTTAAATATTCTGTTTCTTTTCGAGTTTTGTTTTATTACGTTGTTAATATTTGATAAAATAAATCAAGTTTTGTATTGTTGTCTGATATTTCTTTGTCAGAACAGAATTTTCAATTAACAAGTTTAATTTTTAAGTAAATTATTGATGTGCTTAAAATAAAATATAATGTACTTATATTATAATTCTGTCTGGTCATAAATACTTTTCTAATAAAAAATAAACACAATATTATATTTGAATTTGGAATCTGTCATTTTTATATGTTCATTGTGTTTGTGTTGAATATTAAAATTGAAATCATAAAATTAAACTATATTCAATTTGAAGAATATTTTTAGAAAAGGTGTACGTAAAATTTTTGAACGTTGCTATATTCGAACCCGTTGCTATATTGGAAACCGTCCAAACGCTCTGACCTCTAAGCCATACGTTCTACATCCGCTGACGTCACACGTTCTACGAACAATCTGTTGGCAACTTATTTGATATTTTAACCTTTTCTAAGTGTTATTCACATATTTAGGATATGATCTGACAGTTTCCAAGGGGTACCGAATTCCGTAATTTTTTTTGTATTATAATTTATAATTTACAATATTACTTAAATTAAAAATATATGTATAAAAAATATTAAACAAAATTAAATTTTCGTATAGAAAATAGCGAACGTATCGCGTTCCTACAACGGTGCCGTTTTAAAATGCATGGTGTTCAACGAGGTCGGCAAAAGCGAGGAGACTGAGGCCCTCGAGATTACTTGTGAGTATTACTTTGCAATATTCTCCGTGTAATTCAAACAATAGCGTGACTTGGCGGAGTTTTGGAGGATGAAAGAAAATTCTTTAAAACTGCGCGCATTTTAGTTCGTTTATATTTTATTAAAGTAGATGGCTTTTGATGAAAATGTGTTTTTAAGACTGAAAAATAATAATCTAGAATCAAGTTATTTTAAAAATAATATTATTTTTTGCAGATAAAGACGTTTTTGGGATATTTTTAAAATTATAAGTTAGCGGGTTATAGGTATTGATAACTGCGTATTTTTTCCATTTAAAACATATTTACTTACATTGGACTTTTCTTTATCTTTGGATTTTGAACTATATAAACATATACATATACAATACAGTATAAACATATACAAACCGTGGAAGCAACCCTAAATACGTATCCCCTCATAGCTATGATACTTTAATTTTTTTTACTTCTTTGTCCATAACTCTTCAAAGGGCGTATCAACAAACTTCTTAAAAACCGGTATCGCATCGATAGTTTCTCTCATGCTCACTTTGGCTTGGTCTTAATATATACTCAATTTAAAAAAAAAATCCCATCCATAGATCCGCCATTGTTTCGTCTCATGCCTATGGACGTGGAAGCAGAAATAGGCAAGCAAGTTACATTAAGTTGCGATGTTGATGGGTACCCAGCTCCTGAAATACGGTGGTTACACTATGAAGAAGATACAAATATTGTAAGTATTCGAACAAATGCAGCTTTAAGCTTTTTCCCATATAGCAAGCAGGTTTGGCGGAAAAGCTGCCGTGACGATACTCTGTTATTTTTTTTTTGCCCGTAATTGAGATATAGCGGCGGAACTCAACGCCGCGCTTTCTCTTATCAGAGTGAAGAAATGAAAATTTGAATATTCCCTCGAGTGGTGGGCCATCCCATCACCAGTGGGGATCGCCATTTAGGACCAATCCCGTCAACTGTGGCGTGAACGCTTCGAATTATTATTTATTTCGATATTTTATATTGCAGTAGTAATTGGCATATGGCTATTGAGCGTGCCATGCGCTAGTGAGTTCACATTCATTTTGGGGATATATTTTGAAATATATATAGAAAAATTCTGCGTTTTACTAAGTAAACTTGTTATTAAAGTAGATTTTAGAATTTCTTTCCTAGGAGAAGGAATTATATATACATATACGACTGTACTTTTTTATACTGAATCGTTTGTTGAATGTTCGTTCGTTGTTTGAATGAGAAAAACCAAATAATTTTAATATAATCATTTCTCCGAAGGGAAATCGAACCCACGACCGATCGCGTTTGCAATTAGAAGTTACCCCACTGCGCCACGATGACCATATGTTTGATGTACTCGTATAAAGGTGAAATAGAGGTAACGAGTATTTTAAGCGTCAATGGGGTAAATAATACACTAATACAACCCCATAGTTACCATATCCAACCTGAGACGAAATCGAATTTACGATCTTCGGGCTTAACAGTTACGGTTACTAGCCACTATGCTAACAGGTCGTGTGGAGATTTCTTAAGCAATATTTCACACTTATTTTATTTGTACCTACAATTCAATAAATACTACGACCGTCGAGGAGATAAGAATACATTTTGCTTGAATTTTTTTTTGTTGTGTCAAAAAAAAGCAAGGCACAAAATAAAAATAGTACCGCGCAACGTGACAGCGAGCGCCTTAGTTCATGATGATAAATTATTATGAAGGAATGAGGTAAAAAATGTGAATTTAAATACGAATGTTTCTTAGAATGTTATAAGAATATACCTATAAAAAATTTTACCTCCTATATATTTTTAAATGAGTATTTTATTTTGTTTATATCAGCTATGAGATTTTCATTTCAAGAATATTCATTGGGATACAGAAGTGTTTTAAATATAAAATAAAAAATAGCAATTTGTAATGCAATGCATGGATGTTAAAATAGTATTAATATTTTTTACATTGGACATTGAAGGAAAACCATGTAAATGTAAAAACAGTAATAGAATATGAGTATATGATAAAAAATTTTTGGCCATTCTGTTTGTCTGTTTGTACGCACATCTTGGTAGTTACAAAACTGATTTGACTAAAACTTTTTAGTTTTATATATTTTAAGCCTGGCCAGGCTTGAGAGTATTATTGGACCAGCTAAACTATAAAAAACAAAGGAAAGGCGCATTAATAAAGTGTTTTGAGGGACGAACATTACCCGTTGATGCGTAAAAACAAATGACTAAGTTTATATAATGGGAAATGCTCGAAGGAATTATCAATTTGGTGCCACCATCTTGTTTTTACCATCGAACCACTCATACCAGTCATAGGACTAGATATCATACGCACCAATTAGACGCTTGTTTTGCATCTAACGTTTGCCTTTAGGTTACTTATCCCTAGTAAACTCTTCACCCTTAGATTATTCCTGAGCGGTACAATTTTGTTGTTTTCAACGCGTCAAATGTATCCTTTTATCAATATTATAATAAAAGCGTTATGTACAGTATCAAATACGTATGATGGAAATAAAAGCCAAATATTGTACTAATGATATGAAATACTTCCCGAAATCGCACGCCGTAAAACCATGTTAATTAAGGTACTTTATCAAATTGTGCTATTTATTTTATTTATATAGAAATAATGAAACAAATATTATATACGATTATGATAATATTTTATTGTTTTGATAACAACAAATAGCAGGTTATGTCTCGATTTTGGACTGAAAATGGAGAACGGAGTGTTTTGACCCTTATTTTGTCTCTCACTACTGACTCTGAATTGCGGGAAAGAGCGTGATGCTGCTAAAAATAGTTATGTAATATTGTGCATATTAAAAAGAACCTTAAATCTCCATCTGTCAGACTTAACATTTTTTCTTACTTCACCTGTAAATATACAGTATATGTGTATCGATGTGAAGCTATTTTGTTTGACCTACATCTTATCTCTGGATTTGCTTCAAAATCTGCACACGTGTCCGGTACAATGACAATGCAAGATTTTAATGGCGTAAACACAATTATGTAACCTAATGATTTCTTTTTTAATTTTAGTTTATTTTTAGACTTATTAGTTATTACACTATTAAATATTAAATATAACATTAACTAAAGCTATCGTGGCGCAGTGAAGCACAGTCTGACAGTATATGTCTATCAGTTCGATCTGCAGTCGTTAGAAAAGAATTCGTCGAAATTCGTGTATAATTCTAAAATATTTTGTAAGGGAGAAGTTTTGGGTACGATTCCTAAGCCATATTTAACACATATTCATCCAACTACCAATCTGCCATCAGTTGAACTGTCATTTAAGGCGAAAATCGGAGAACGGAGTTACTAAGCTCTCTAAGTGAATACTACCTGTATTCACTTAGAGAGCTTAGTGACTCCGTGTTTAGAGCTTAGTGACATATTTTATTTTGTTACAGCGCGTTGGTAGAACTGCAAATTTGACTTTAACTGTGGACACGCATACAACCGGTCGTTACCTGTGTAAGGCGAGTGTTGACGGCTATCCGGAGATTGAGGCTGAAGCGTCTATATTTATAAAAGGTAAGTGTTTTGTAAAAATATTTGAAAGTCAGAAAACGTCATTTTGAACGCAGCGGGACTTAAACCCGCGCCTCTTGGAAACTGTCCAAGCGCTCTGACCGCTAAGCCGTGCGTTCGAATACAGATGGGTACAATTTTTTTTTACGTTTTCTAAAATATTTTTCTATTTTCCTATGTGTATCAATAAACACTTTAATAATGTTACAATCTTATTATATCTGCATTTTTATAAGTGAATTGTTACTTACGATATTTTAATTTATGGGTTAATATTGTACAATGTTAAGAATTTATTTTTACTAAACTTAGCTGTATAATAATATACATAAACACACATAAAGCTATAAAACAATAATATATCAATTATATGTATATAGTAATATTTGAAAGTAAATCTTTGACAATTATTTTTACGAAATTTTTACGGACTTACTAAAATTTATATGGAGAAGAAAGAAAGCTTATATTTTTTATCCGTAATAAATTAGAAACACATTAAATTAATTTTATAACTATATTTAATTTGTAATTAATTTAAATAATATTGTTTTTACTTCTCTATCACGCACTTCCACACCGTCCACAAATAGTTTCAAGAGGCGCGGGTTCGAATCCCGCTGCGTTCAATTTTTTATACGTGTTCCTAAAATATGTTTTTTTTATATAATTATTACACATACTACCATGTGTTTGACATACATTACATGCATTAGTGAAAAAAGTCTATTTGAAGTTTAGTATTTCATTTCTTATACCAATTGTAAATTACACAAAAATTATATAATCCAATATTTTGTTCATGAATCACTTAGTACAATAATTTCTTTGTAAATTCTACTCTATTCCATTTTATGTCAAACGTATATATAGCTAAATTACCTTTAACTGTTCCTAAACAAATACGTATTCATATAATAAGAACACAAATATATTGAATCGAACGGTATCGGGAACGAACGTCATTAATTAAACACATTTTCAACAAAGCTTTCCATGAGAATACTAAAATGGCTACACATTTTCCTTTATGAAAATAAAAGAAATACCGTCCTTGGCTAGCTTCTTTTGACATTTAAAAGTGACAGGGCATATGGGAGTATTACTTAGTTATATATAGTAATATATATATTATAGGTTGTAAGTTCTATATTTGGTATTCGAGTTCGCTTCGCCTGAATCGCTTAAAATGTAAAGCGTAAAAAATGAAAATTTTCACGCGTATCTGGACCCGCTAATACTGCAATATTCTCATAGCATGAATCTCTTTAATTTGCCAAGATGTGTATGAGTGGGAATGGAATTCACAACCATTCCCGTTATTACAGTTATTCCCTGTCCACTGCGCCATGATGGCCTGGATATAAATATAATGAAAGATTTTTAGTTTTCTTTAAAATTCTACTTCATTGTTAACATTTTAATGGGCCATTATGGTTGCCATAATTGTGTATAAACCGTTTGTTTCACAATATTAGTTTTTAGTGATTTCATAAATGTAATTTGATATATATAAATTAAATGTTATATAAGCTTGTTTTATAAAAAAGTCAATTACAAAAAAAGTTCGGATACATTTATTAATTTTCTTGCATAGTGTATTAAAATAGCGTTGCAAATTTTTGTTACATTTATATATAAACAAATAAATAGGTGCAGGTCGAGTTGTTAAAATTAACTAATTATTCTTTTTCTTGCCTAACTTAATGTCTAACTAGTCAAAGCTTGAAACAAAGTTTGAACGCAGCGGGATTTGAACCCGCGCCTCTTGAAAACCGATCAAGAGCTCTGACCGCTAAGCCATACGCTCTATATCCGGCTACGTCGAAATTATTATACGCTTATTACAACTTATATTTGTTGTTAGCATCTCTGTAGAGAGAAATAGTCAAAGCTCTACTATAAAATGGAGATGTTGTGATGTATCGCAGTGATGTATCACTGTTAATACATAAAAGTATTATGATATTCATGAAATATGAAAAAAATACGGTTTCAGTAACTTAAGCATGTTTTTTTTATACCAGCAACACTTTATTTTCCGTATATCAGATAAAAATTTCAAATGTTTTCTTAGGACCCCCAAAAATAATCTCGAACCACACTCAATTTGGATCTCAAGGCGATACAGTGAATATAGAATGTGCTGCCTTCTCGGTTCCAAGAATAGACAATATTATATGGTCATTTGACGGAAAGGAAATCGATACTGTTCACGATCAGGTAAGTTATTTACATCTCGTATTACCTTAAGTTCAATTGAAATCTATTCTATTCTATTCATTGAAGTAATTACATTGAACAATTCTTTTAGAAAAGGTATATAATAAACATTTGAACGCAGCGGCATTCGAACCCACGCCTTTTGGAAACCAGGTTTGAATTCCGCTGCGTTGAATTTTTTATACGTTTTCTAATAATATTTTTCAGTTTTGTAGGTGTGTGAATAAATCTTTAAAAATGTTAAAAAATAATTAAATTGCTTATTCAATTAATTCAAAATAATGAAATTATTATAAAATGTTCAAGGTGGATAGATTTCATCATTCAAATCCCATTTGGGTTTATGGTTACTTAATTAGACTGCTGCTTGACGAAATACTGGAATGTTGAGTTGTAATATTTAAGATATAATGGAAATGGTTCTGATTTGTCTGCTAAGTAACTACTTACTATACAAAAAACAGTTCATTCAATTAATTAATGGTTTCAAATATTAAAAATTTCACTAATTTTTCCGCCTGATTTCCAGATGTTGAGTGTTTGTTCGATAAGTTTATTGAACGCTGCGCTTTGTCTTGCCAGAATAAGGAAATGAAAATAATTTAAATATAGGAATTAATATTAAAGGATAGAACCCACCACCATCGTATTTAAAATCAGACGCTGTCCCACTACACCACTATGGTCTATTATTAAATATATATGTATAGCTACTATATGTAAAATTTTCAATTTAAACCAGGATTACGCCTTCCTCGAGGACTTACAGCCGGACGGTATTGTAAATTCCACTTTGATTATACGAGAAAGTCAATCGAAACATTTCGGCGCCTACAAGTGTAACGTTTCCAATGAATACGGCAGTGATACTATTCAAATCATTTTGAAACCTAACAGTAAGTTAACTTGTTTTTATTTTATTTATTTAGTTTATTTTTTTTGTAGACTAAAAACCAAAATAAAGTGTGTCAAACGTACAAGAATATTGACGTAGCTTGATAGAACGTATGGCTTAGTGGTCAGAGTATTTGGATGGTTTTCGAGAGGCACGTGTTCAAGTCGCGATACGTTTAAATTTATACGTTTTCCATTAAAATGTAAAGAGACTTCTCTTTAAGAGATATTAAGATATGAATACAATCTTAGAATAAATGTCGTTAGAAGTTACTAATCTTAATGACTAGGCAATATTTTATAGAAAAAAAAAATATATATTTATTTGTATTGTACTGTATTGTTGTCTAATATTTGAAATGTCGCAACTATCGTAAAAAAGGACTTTGGATGATATAATAATACTTCCATAAGTAAAATGTTTTTTAAACATTGGGCTTAGAAGGCTAACATTTAGTATGTAGGTTATTTAAAACAACGACGTAGAACAAAAGAGCATCATTTTAAATAAAATAAAATAATAAAAGCTTCAAGGTAGCAGGACTCGACCCCGCGCCTCTTGGAAACCGTGCAAACGCTCTGATCGCTAAGCCATACGTTCTATATCTACGTACGTACGTCAAAATTCTTATACTTTTGTTACAACTTATTTTTGTTTTAGACATCTTTGTAGAGAGAAATTTACAAATTTCAGCTATCCAAAGATTATTTCTAAGACGTTAGTAGTTAGTAATTAAATCTATACATATAATAAAAATGGAAGCTATATAAAAATATGTATAAAAATATATATTTATCAATGTAATACACCCGTTTTCTTTTCTCTGTGTCTTTTTATCTGTTTGTCTGTGCGTTTGTGCACAATATTCTTAGAAATGGCTTAACCCATTTAAATGCAGCTTTAAATATTGTATAAACTTACCTTAACGTTTAGTGTTTATTTAATTTCATTCGTTTTATAAATAAAAAAGTTAAAACCATTTAAATTATAAATTTAACTAAAGTTTGTGATTTAAGTGAGTCGTGTAGCTTACCCAGGCGAATCCGCAAGCGGGTCGCTAGTATTTTTAATATATTTAAAGTGTTATCCACTCACTTGGGACATTAAAAACATTTGTAGAAAACGTGAAAATTTATATATTTCAAAATTAAAAAAAGTTTTACAGACGTTTATGAAATATAAAATGGAAATAGTATGGCAAGGTTCTTAACACACATGCAAACGAAGCTGCGGGCAACAACAAGCTTACATTATAATTTTATTGTATTGCAATAAATAAATCTTTTCAATGGTATTCTATATAAGTTATATTTTACTCGTATAACTAATGTTGCCTTTCATACAATTCAACAAGTGAACAATAAGACTTATAGTTTTTGTTTCAAATTACTAATAATTAGAATTGTAATGAAACAAAAAACCGATAATAAAATATGAATAGCAATTGTAATGCAAAAATTGACGAATATTTATCTATTAGTAGCAGTAGTATGTTATAGTATAACTGTCCTATTATGGTTCTACAACCAGTATTCCAATTTTCAAAATCAAATTCCTGCTAAAGCTTAAAAGCTGTACAAGTAAAAATGTTGCATTGAAATCCTTAGTTACATCGGTACAAAAATTTTATTTTTATTGGTTTATAGTATAGATACCTATCTATCTATCCAGCAACAGCAGTAACGACGCCGTCAGTCAGTCAGTCAGTGAGAGAATATTTTACTGTACACACGTTAGTTGTGGGTTCAATTATCATGTATGGTCATATTTGTATTGAACAAAAAATATTATTGCTATTCAGACAAAATACGTAATTTAAGTTATATTATTTTATATTTTAATTATAGTTTAATCAAAACATAGTGGTTCTCTAAAGAAAAGGTTTAAGTGGGTAACCAAATACCTCTCAAAATCTGAATTCACAAACGTCTTGTAGTCAAAAGCATCTCAAACGGTCAAAATAAATTGTAAAATTGCATCCAAAAGTTTATAAAAAAATAGTAAGAAAAGCTTCAAGCTTTGTCCCGCATAGCCGAATATGTAGTATCGAATGTCTCTGAACTTTCTGGTTTTCGAGACATCGCGTATTATATGATGGAACTCAACGCCGCTCTTTGTTTGACCAAAGCGTGCAAACAAAGATAAATTAAAAAGGCATATTTAGGAAACGTATAAAAATTTTGTGGGAACAACACTTTAAAAAAATGTTAAAAAAATATATAACGATAAATCATTCCCCCAAGTGAAGATCGAACTCACAACCATCGTGTTTTTTAGCCCGAGTCTGTAACCACTGCGCTGCAACCATTCCTTACTATTTACAGATAAAATACACTAGAGTATACATACCAACGTACATTAATCTGACAAAAACATATTGGTTTTCAATGTTCCATTTCTCATACAGGCCCCTGTCATAATACCGCGCTGTCAATTACGGTTATATCAGTCATAGTAAAACTGGAGCTAGAAAACTAACGTATATTACCTAAGTGTTTGATTACATTTCGTGTTTTTTATTTGCTTTTGTGTACACATATATTTTGTGTACAATATGCACTTTATAGAGGAGATATATTGTTTGTCTATTTTATTGTACATTAAATTTCTAAGTTTTACTTACTGTGTGTTTACTAATATGAACAAAACACAGATTAAAAAAAGCATTTTAGAAAACGTCTACAAATTTGAAAGTAACGGGATTCAAACCCACGCCGCTTCGAAACCGGCCAAGTGCTCTGAGCGTTAAACCATACGTTCTACATCCAGCTATCGCGAATTCTTATACGCATATTACAACTTATTTTTGTTGTGACCTTGTGTACCATTTCTAAAAAGGTTTTACAACTTCCTAAATGTATGAATAACACTGTAAAATTTTTTATTTATTAAGGAAGTTAACAAAAAATGTTATATTCAAAAATTTACCTAACAAAATTTTTATGTACAACTGTTTTTTAGTACTTTTGAGGTTTATTTGTATTAGACTTAGTTGAATAATATGTGTTACTTTAATACATAATGATTTGAAAAAGCTAGTTAGTTTTCATACAATTTTGACAAACCAGATTACTTTGCCGCTTTGTTCTTTCGATTTATTCTAGTATAGGCAAGGCAAAAGTTTAAATAAATAGAGTTTTTAATTTAAACATATACTTAAAACACTTATTTCCGGCAGAAAATGGAGAACGGGGTGTTTTGACACTATATAGAACGTGAAGCTGTAATGATAATAAATAATAACTGTTTACCTCATCATAAAATTATATGAAAACAATTTTTAGTTTTTTAAATTTGAAACGACCATTTTATCTATTATCGAAATCGAAACGAAATTAATGTTTTATTTGATTTCTTTAAATATTGTCATTTACAGTATTGTTTTAGCGAAATAAATAATTTTTCTTTCCATAAAGTTTTTCAATACGGCCGCGAAGATTTAACTTGAACGGTTGGAATCAGAATGTGTTTTAGTTTTAAAATCCAAACTTTATGCCACGTTTGTGCATTACCCTCGAGTATACCCGAGACATCGTCTCGTTCTTTCATTGTATAAGTTTTATTGCGCTGAGATAAAAATCTTTCATTTTATTTTTAAGGACTATCTATCCTCTTGCATTTAAAATTTTTCCTTATAATTTTTCCAAGAACAGTTATTCGAGCTTCCATTCGAAATTTCGTCATTAAAATCTAGCACTCTGAAGATCTCAGCAGGAAATATCTTGCGTTTGTAATTTGTATGTAGAAAATGAGTAAACTGAACGGTGAATATGTAATATTTCGTAATACGTGAAGGTAAAACTTTGTACCAACTTTGAACTTAAATTATTTTAACCGGATTTATCGCGTATATTATTGGTATTCGAAAATACATAAGAAACCCCGACATTTCGAACACTTTAAAGCACTCCGTGGTCACAGGTGATAGTAGATTGAGGTGGCATTCGTCTGCCAGTTGATGCAATTATTATTTCAAACTACCGCCAACGATTTGAACGATGAACGGTTGCCTAACGTAGTTTCATTTGAAAATGTGTACAAACCGCGAAAACTAAAGATCTTAGAAAATTTTCGTTTTTACGAAAATTGTGCGGTCGCGGGAAGTTTGCAATTTGGATCAGTTATCAATCTATGTAGAGTAGACTTTCTGTAATGCCATACATTTTTCTTTATAATGTATGAAAAATATAATATATATAATAATTAAATACTAACATACAACTACATGTTTGATACATATTTTTGTATAAAGTTAGATGTACGTTGCTAAGCGACATTTATACTACGCATCACTCACGCTTAATGACGCAACGGTAGTACGGCTAGTAATTATAATTGTGTCTTGATCAAGTCTTCAAAAGTCAAAAGCTTTTAGCTTTTATTAAAATAAATAATTTCAATTGATAATTTTATGAACATTTAAAGGTTACCTTGTTATTTATTTATTAACTACTATCAAAATTTTAAACACATTTGAATTAACAATTTTATATTGTTACATATATCCTGTAGCTCCGTCGGTTCCGTTCCGTCACTTAACACGCAATATATCGAATTTAAATGAAAAGTGATGATCGAAATGTTTTGACACTTGGCTGTCAAAAAAAAAACACTTTAGAAAACGCATACTAATTTGTACTTTGTACTCTGCTTGCAAATAAATCGGGGTTGCCGGTAAAAGCGAGAAGCTTGGTAAAATTATTACAAATAGAAAAAAACCTTCAATTAAGACCTACATTCATCACGCCCATATAAAAAGGTCCCGTCAAAATTCATTCGCGTCAAAACCAACAAAGACTATTTACGGGGATCTGATAAGCAAATGTCGTAAAAGCTAAATACGTCTTAGAATACGTGGACATCCAGGGGCATCGGTATTATCCGTTACATTGACGGCCTCCCATACCCCATTATAGGCGAACGACCAAACATTATGGTAAATGTATCGTCGTTTTAACTTTACGCCCGCCACATAAAAGATACCATCTGTCACTGGGCCTTCAAATTTTTAGGGCACGCTCGGGCAAAAAACTTGTAATCTATTGGACATATTTTTTTTAAACTGTTGGATTTCACACGCTTTGCTTTTATTTTTATTTTTTTGCGTGACTTTTGCTGGATTTTGTTAATATTGTGAATAACAGTACCATTATTCAGTTTTATTCGGTCATCAGGCCTTATACCAAATTATAAAATTAAATAATAACAGACGGGTAGCCAAAAGGAACTCATCTCATTTCTCGTCTGAAATCGAAACATTAGGAGAAAAAGTATTAGAGCAGAGAATTTTTCTTTTTTTTAATATAATTATTGGCCCGAGTGATAATTGAACCTACAACCTATTGCGTTTACATTCAGACGCTATCCCACTGTGCCACCGTGGCCTCGAATTACAAGATTAGTTTGGCTCAAATAATTTTATTAAACACCTTTATCCGTCTCACACAGAGACGTTAGAGGTAAGTCACATCGGTCTTAATTTTTAAATAGAATTTACAAAAGGGAACTAAATGTTACCTCTGGATTTCATTTAATCAGGCTAGAAATCATAAAGTGCTTTATATAGTAACAATTTGCTTAAAAAACAAATGAAACAAATGTTATAAAACGAAATTAAATTACTTTAAAGAAAATACTATATTGGTTGTATTTGAATGAGAAATGATAATCGATTGATTGATAAAAATTGACTGTATTTATTAAAGCATGCTATTAGAGACATTACATCACTTAGTTAAAGTATTATATTGGTGAAATAAAAATTCAAGTTATACTATTATCGTTCTTTCATTATTGTAAGTATTATTTTTTTATTATTTTCTTAGAATTTAAATACAGACAGAGAGATGCTAGTGTCAAGACACTCCGTTATAATGCTACTTTTTAGCTCATTTAGTAGATATAAAAAATGAAGACCAGCAAAACCATCTCCTAACATGCTATGCGGGAAAAGGCACGAAGCTGAAAGAAAATGCTGTATTAGAATCCACAACCATCGGAATTTCACTGTTTTAAAACTACTTCAACATTTTATATTCAATGTATGCAATTTTATTATTTATTTATACACATATTAAAATATTTTTTTTATTTCTAGAAAGCCTACCCCTTCTGTTGATCCTGTTCGGAGTGACCTCAGGCACAATCATGGTAGCGGCAGTCATAATGCTGGTAATACTATGTCAAAGAAAACAGCGGAAGAACAAGCAATCGCAAATAACCGAAAAGCCAGACGTCACTGTTACAGCTGAAGAACTCTTCAAGGAAAATGATAGGAATTCGAACATAAGCGATCTGAAACTCGAATTGAGACAGGCTAATGGCAGTTGTGAAATTGTAAGTATTATTTTTTTATTAAATACAGACAGAGACATGCTAGTGTCAAGACACTCCGTTACAATGTCGAAGAACATAAATATCTTATTAATATGTGTATTTTTAAAACGGAGTGATTGAGTAACAATAAAATAGTAGTAGTATTATGTATGATGATAGATATATATACATAGTGAAAAGAAATAACTCAATATGTAGATACAAAATATTGAATAATTTTTAATTTATTAAAATGTTAAGCCAATAACCTTGATTAAGCTGTCTACATTTAAGCTCATCTAGTAGACATAAAAAATGAAGACCAGCAAAACCATCTCCTTTCCCGCTGCGTTTAAATTTTTATACGTTTTCTAAAAATTTGTTTTTTCTTTCTAGAGTTCAATATATAATCGAACCCACGATCCTTGCGAGTCCTAAAACTGCCACCATCACCATTGATTAATTATTTTTATAACTAACAACGGAAAATAAAAAGCTACAACTTAGCTTTATAACGTTAAATAGAAAATATGAAATTCAAAAAACATTTTAGTATATTTCGTTAGCTTCGTGCTTTATCCCGCCTAGGAGGATAGTTAGAAAGAACTTAGTGTCAAAACAGTCCGTTCTCCACTATCCGCGGATTTGATGGTTGAACTCAATACCAGAGAGGAGAAACGAAAGTAACTTAAATACAGTTATTTTTTCAATTTGCAGCCAATGTAGAGCAGTGGGACAGAATCTGAGTGCAAATATGATTGGTTGTGGGTTCATTTAAACTATTTTTAAATTCTTTGCTCTGGCGATAAGATAAAGCGCGGCGCTGAGTTCCGTTACTAAACACGTTATATCACGAATTCGAGCGGAAAATGGAGAATGAATTGCCTTGACACTAGGTTCTTTTTTACTATCCTGCTATGCGGGAATAGCATGAAGCTGAAAAAAATATCGTTCTGAATGTCAATCGAACCCGTGACCATCGCGTTTATAGTCAGACGCTCTCCCACACTGTCATATACATATATTACGGCAATTATAAGGTAAATTGCGAAAAATTTCGCTCAAATACACGTAGTTAAATTAGCAAAAGCTAACTAATTAGCATATATAATATATTGTTCAAACAAAAATGTGGTATTAACATGTCATTTTAATTGTATTACTTAATTGCGTCTACAAATAATGCCTTTGACATTAAAAGCTTTGTTGCTATTTAATTGTGATGTATGAAACGTTTAGTTTTCATATTTTTTTTATATAGTTTCGCTTTATGTTCTTGGGGCATTGTGAAAATAAGTAATATATATGTGTTTTATATATATATATATATTAATAACCGGATTAATCGCGTATAATATTGGTATTCGAAAATACATTTTAGAACCCGTCGTTTCGAACACTTTACAGTAGTCCGTGGTCACAGGTACACAGGTCTACCTAGGTCTCGATTAATCCGGTTAAAATTAGTTTCATTTCAAAATGTGTAATAATTGTGAAAATCAAAGAACTTATAAACTATATATATAATTAATATAGATTAAGACAAAACGCGATGTTTAGTTCCACCATTAAACTCTAATAAATCGACATAAACATTGCCAAGTCAGGGCGAATTTTACGCGTCAACGGCTTATAACCATACTGTTCTAATTACAGTAATATAAAATTTTAATAAAACATACAATATGCTTTAATAATCAATTAAATCAAACCAATCAAAATCAAATCAATGCTAAGTAACGGAAAAACTTTGAAATTCATTAAAAAATATATAATTTTTGCTAAATTTCCATATTTTCCTAACATTAATTTCGTTTCCAGGATTACTCTAATACGGGATCGGACAGCACTTTGTGTTCCAACGCCAAATTAGGCAGTGGTATTCCTTTAGCCGGCACTGTACCGTTGTCGTCTATAAATCAAACGAACGCCTACCAACCGTACAGATATAGCAATGATTATACAGATCCCGCATATTCGGACTGTTATAAGGTAAGTTTTTTCATAGCCAGAGAGAAGCTAGTGAAAAGACACTCCGTTCTTAACTTTCAGCCCGAATTCGAGACTTTGCATGTTGAGTGGCGGAAACAAACGCCGCGCTCAAATAAATATATATATATATATACAATCAATCCTCGTTTAGAGTTATTCACTGTCTCTAATTACGATAAAGTAATTTAAAATATTAATAGAATAAGTGTATCAATAATACAATTAACTTTCTATAAGTAGAAAGTTAATTGTATTATTGATACATATTGTGAATGTAAAAGCTAATACATGGTCCCGAAGTAACGAAAGATTTGATTTTGTCGCCATATATACAGTAAATGGCTGACAACCCTGTAAAAGAAACTATATGACAGCTGACATTTAAGAATGGCGACATTTAAAAATTTTTAAATATTATTTCCTCTTCGATTATCCAAAAAACGACTGAATTCATTTGATTGGTAATTAATAGGAAAAATGGAGGAAGAAGATATTGTAAATACAATTCGATATGTAACATCTGGAAAATACGACAATATATCGTATTTAATGATGAGTAGAGACCTCTTTCTTTCTAAATGTATATAGACTAACTAGACTAAAGAACTTTTACATAATAAATATTAAAAATACCCAAGACTTTAATTCGAATCTGCAACGATTGTATTTAACGAAACATGGGTACACTATGCGAGGTTTTTAGTCAACCTCGCATTTTTTACACTTGCCTGCTAAAATCAATAATCACTTTCATTAAACCATTTCTTAAATTCGTTTTTTTTCATTCGTTTTCGTTCATTTCGTTCATTTTTGAACATTATTTAAATTAAGTAATTAGCCTAAATAATATTTAATTGACGTTTTTTAAAGTGTTAATCACACACTTAGGTAATTGAAACATATAAAAATTTGAACGCAGCGATTCCAACGCATGGCTTGGCGGTCAGAGCGCTTTTTTGGACGGTTCTTGCTAGCGCGGGTTCGAATCCCGCTGCGTTCAAATTTTTATACGTTTTCTAAAATATGTTTTTCAATATTTAATTGAGCCTTTTAAATCGCTTCTGTCTCTGTATTAAATTGTATATATTTTTGTCTATAGGTAAATGGCTTTGGTAATGGATACCAAACTTATGTGCATTATGGCCATGATTACACGCCAGGATCTCTCCGCGTGACGTCACCAACACTCTTGCCAGTGACAAACTTTACACCGAACAGGTATTTTCATTTTTATTGTTACTTCTCCTACACACTTGACTTGAAAACAGAGCGCGCTTGAATGGTTTTTAAAAAGGAGCGGTTTCAAATTTTTTACGTTTTCTTTACATATATATGTCTTTCATTTTTTTATGTTTCATTTATAAGACCGTGTACTATTTATATACTGTAGTTTTAAAAAGTAGTTTTGTCAGTCATGCAAATTGGCTGATATTGCATATTTTGTATTTTATTCTGAGAAATACTTTAAAAGTTGCATAAATGTCAATAAATATAGTGTTATTATTATAATTAAGTTAGTGAGCGTTTAGTAGTAAAAAAGGCCTACAAAATATTTTGAAGAAAATGTACATAAGAAAATTACGCAGACGGAGGAGAAAAATTATATTTTTAAAATAATGCATAAAAATACATTAAATTAATATAATAATGTGTTTGACATGCACGTATGTATAATGTGATATGCATATTGTTAAGAACGCGACAACGGTAAATTTAAATATATAAAACTCTATAACTCACTAACTAAAATAAATAAGTAACGGACAACACAACTGCAACTAGTAAAAGTCAAAGCAAAAAGAAAAAACTGATTTAACATTTTACAGTCAAAACTAACGTACAAGTAGAAATTGTATGGGAAAGGTAAAATCCGTTCAAACAGAATTGTGGGCGGCGTCAGTGTTTTTGTTTAAGAGTTTTGATTTTAGCAATTTTTTTATATTTTGACATAATAATATATGTTTTAAGACATTCCTTCGTATGTTATCAAGACGTGCAGCTCTCCACTTTCCACTTGAAATCGAGCCATTGCGTGTTCAGTCGCAGATTGGTATCTGCCTTGATCTATCTACGTTGATACGTAGCGCTTTATTTTAGGTGCCAGAGCGGAGAAATGAAAATCATTTAAATATAATTATTCCTCCGAACGGTAATGAAACCCACAACCAATCATGCTTACAGCCAAACGCTGTCTGACCACGCCGCGATGGCCTGCTTAGTATTAATATATAATTCAAAATACTGTATCTAGCTTTTTCTTTATCAAAATAATATCTCTCAATCAATGAAATTAACAATCTTCCGGACTTTATACTTTCATACCTGTCTATACAGGCATACACTTCATATTCGAACAACAAATTATTATTTAATTACTATCTTCAATATGACAAAAACTGTGAAATATTCCTATTATAGTAATGTACTGAAATTAAAATATGAATATTTTATTATGGAAACAATATGTCCCTGTAATTCCGGGGCAGTTTTGGATAAAGCACTTGTATATGAATCGATTTAATTTCATATGACTTTGTATGTACGGGCTTGAGAATTTGATATTAGGTATAAAAAGTAAGTTAGAAATTCGGTAAAATTTTAAATCATCTTTTGAATTGAAATTTTCAAGTCAAGACACTCCAAAATCCGCCTGAAATCGAGACATTGCGTGAGTTGCGGAACTCAACGCCGCACTGTCATATTACCAGAGCAGATCAATGAAAATGACTCAAATGTGAAAATAATTTAAATAAATACCCCAAATCAACCAATCAATCAATTTTATTATTTTTAGTAAAAATTTTACAATATATATTTTTTTTCCTTAGGTCTATTAACGGAAGCTTACCAAGAAGCGTGGACACGCCGTCTTCAACGCAATTCAACGGAAATGGTTCGCAAAATAACTCTCTACAGCGTTCAACAAAGCGGCAAGATAGCAGTACAGCCTTGAATAACTTAGCGAATGAGGGTACTTTTTTTTTAGTTGGAAACTTGTACAATAGTTTCATTTCGTATTTGAAACTAATGTAATTTATTTTTATTTCAAAAATATTTGAATCAATGAATTTTTTTTTAATTTAATACATTTTATTATTTTTAATCTTTTTATGCATGATATACATTGCGTGTTGAGTAACGTAAGTTTACATATTTTAAGAAAACTGTCGAAGAGGCGCGGGTTCGAATCCCGCTGCATTCAAATTTTTATACGTTTTCTCATAATATGTTTTCCAATTTCCTAAGTGTGTAATTAACACTTTAAAAAATGTTAAAAACGTAACTTAACGCCACGATTGACACCACAAGGCCGGGGAATTGAAAATAATTTAAATATAATGTTTACTCAAATGGAATCGAACCTACATCTATCGTGTGGACAGTCAGACAATGTTCCTATACGCCATAATTGACCACGATATCATTACATAACAAATTTAAAAGTCAGTAATATACCTTATATCTTTATAGCGTCGATATTATCAAGACACTCCGTTCTCTACTTGTTGCTTGAAATCAAGACATTGCGTTTTAAGTCACGTAATACAACGCCGCGCTTTGTCTTAACAGAGTGTTGATACTAAAATAAAAAATACTTTAAATAAATAGTTTTTTCTGATTTCGCCGGGCGGCAATCGAACCTATAATCACGTTTACAGTCAGACGCCCCATTATGCCACAATGGCTTTAGATGAATAAAAATAAACATAAAAAATTACTATATAAGTAGACAAATGAACACAAAATATATCTTCTAGGTCCGAGAATACCGAACGGTGGTATAATACAAGGTGTGGACGTTAGATATGCCGCGACGTACGGAAATCCGCATTTACGCGCTGGTATAAGCGCTGTACATACGGCGAAGCCAGCGTCGACTCCTGCGCCGCCACCTTACTCGTCTGTACGAAATTCCGTCATATTGACTTCTGGTAAGTTATTTTTATGTACAAGTATAGATTTTTCAAAAATAACCTAGTGTCAAGACACTCCGTTTTCCACACCGTGTTGGGTTGCGGATCTCTCAATGGTATGCTTTGTCTTGTTCACCAAGTTCACCAGAACGGAGAAATGTATATAATTAAATTATGATCGTTATACCGAGTGGGAATGGAACCTACAACCATTTGGTATAACAGTCAAACGCTGTCGCACTGCACCACTATGAGCCCCAAGTAAGGCTAGTAAGTTAATTTGTGTATTAATGAGCTGAAATGTAAATTTATACTCAATTATACTAATTTTTATAATTTTCAAAGATTCAAATATCTATATTTTTTTTGTGTTATAACCTATAATTATGGAGATAAAGCTCTTTTCTCATTTAAGACTTACATACAAATACTGACTTTTAACTCAAAATACTCTACCGAATTTAAATATAATGCAACCAATTTATACTCAGTTATAACAAAAAATAATATGATATTTATAATATCACACATTATCTATCAGAATAACGCCTAAATTTTATATAAGCTTGAGTCAAGAACCTATCCATAAAGTCCGAATAAATACCATACACCATACTATATATATATAATAATAATAATATTTTCTCTTCAACAGGTACATCGTCACACTCAATAACATCGCTCTTACCAGCCCTCGCTCTCCTCGCCCCAGTGTGCGACGAGCCCTATAACTAACTAACTCTACTATGTCAACAGACAGCGCTCAGCCGACGGTAAGTCAATGTCAATTAA
Organism: Podotricha telesiphe; assembly: GCA_038994665.1. NCBI lineage: Eukaryota > Metazoa > Arthropoda > Insecta > Lepidoptera > Nymphalidae > Podotricha > Podotricha telesiphe. Next base: position 229,067 of record JAOYRR010000480.1, read on the forward strand.
CATAGGAAATATCATTTTTTAAAGGAAATTTTAGTATTCAATTGAATTTTGTTGACTAAATAAACTTAAGAAAAAGTGTTTTTCTGCATTGATTTAAAGAATGTTTATAGAAAAACTTATATTTGCAATTTAATTGAAATTAAATCAAACTTTTCTGATTGTAGTAGAATTTTAACTCACGCCTTTTTCAGCTTCATGCTTTTATTAGGCGTAACAGGATAGTTAAAAGAGAAACTAGTGTCAAGACACTCCGTTTCCGTCTCCGTCTCCACTTTCCGCCCAAATTGGAAACATTGCGTGTTGAGTGGCGGAACTCAACGCCGCATTTTGTCTCGTTTACCAGAGTGGAGAAATGAAAATAATTAATAAATTTTGTTTAATAGGCTTAATTTTTGGAAAATTTATAGTAATGCGCTCAGATATGTCATATGTTTCTTAAAATGTTAAACGTCATATATCATAATTGTTTAGTTCCTAACATGAAAGTGTTAAGACATTGCGTTGACTTATCAAGTGGCGGAACACAATGCCACTCTTTGTTTGTAATATAATCATTCCTTCGAGAATTGAACCCATAATCATCGCGCCCATAATCACATACTGCCCTATTGTGCCACTATGGTTAATTATGGTTCATATCTACGTATATATGCCTTTATATCTATAGTAGAATGATTTGGTCATACCTTAGACAGATTACATGTTTAGATTAATTCATGTGACGTCATCACGCTGACTGATTACTCCAAAGCCTATAGTAATCTCTTGAGCTTCAAACTCAGTACACACAGTACTAAAATAAACTTAACTTACTTATGAGAGGCTGGAATTTTCGTTTTTTATGGCTATTCTTATAAAAAAATCATAAAAAATTTTACTATAACTATTTTAAGCTTGTAAACATGATTGGTTGTGAGTTCGATTCTCATTTGGGGACGATTACAATTAAATGTCGCTGTCTATGCTATGCGGGAAAATGCATACAGATGTCACAATTTTTTTTATTAAACATCATGTTTATCAAATGTACAAAAAGTTTAACGCAACGGGATTCAAACCCGTGCCTCTTGGAAACCGTCGTCTGGAAAGCGCTCTGATCGCTAAGCCATGCATTCAAACGCACGTGGCCGTTCAAATTTTTATAAGTTTTCTAAAAAGGCTTTTCATTTTCCTAAGTGTGTGAATAGCACTTTAAAGTGTTAAAAAATATTTAATATTAAACAATATCATCTAAAATTTTACATGACACTATTTAATTTGATTAATCGCGTTTTTTATAACACCAACGTTTCGAACATTTTACAGTACTTTCTAGTTGCAGGTAGATTGAAACGTAGTAACAAATATTTTTTTTGTTTTATTTATATTGTGTATTACTATCATAAAATCAAAAAGTAATGGGACAATGGGACGAAACAAAATATTAATGATTTTCGTTTCTCCGCTATGGTAAGAGAGTTAAGTTCCGCCATTCAATATGCCAATGTCTCGTTTTCGAGTGGAAGGTGGAGAACGGAGTATTTTGACACTAGGTAAAAATGCTTAAATAAATAATAATATAATAAAATAGATTAAAACTTATTAACTTCATAAAGCGAAATATTATTATTTTATAAAATAGTTTTAGTGTTTTTATAGAAAACTAAAATAAAATTGCAGTGTCTTGAAAACATTGGCTGAACTTTTCCCAATATCCGTCTTTTCCGGATTATCTGAAAGTTCGAAACCTAAGCGTTTTAGTACTTTTTGGTCGCGAATTTCACTGATTGCAGTAAGAGTAAAAATGTTAAATCAAAAACTTTATACTGAAAATCTATTAAAGCTTATTTCTCTTAGCGTATTACTAAAATATATAGTTTGTATAAACAAAACAAGTAAATCAATATAAAAATCTTCCAATAGAGTTCTCCACTTTCCGTCCAAATTCGATAAATGCTTTGTATATAATAATTCCTCCCGAGTGGTATCAAACCCACTACCAATCGCTTTATAGTCAGACGCTGCTCCTATATATATAAAAAAACACTCTGAAAGTATGTATATTTTCATAATAAATAAACAAAGCTGTTTTAATACTTAATTATGGTAGTGATTATATAAATAATAATTCTAAAAACGTTCTCGAATTTTCTATATGAATATTTTATAATAAAACATCACTGTAAGCGCAATGGTATTTGATCCCCATACGAGTGAATTCGAGTAATATTTAAATTATTTTACGCAGATAAAACAAAGCACGGCGCTAAGTTCCACAAACTCTAGAAATGGTATGAAAAGTTGCGTTATACCACAAACAAAACTACACCAACCGGAAATAGAACCCGGTACCCCCTTAATACTTTTCTTTATATATATATAAAATCCATATCAAAGTTTTACAATCGATATATCTTGTTGTAGGTGGGAGTGACGTCCTCCGGCACTCCTCAGTCGCCGAGCTCGCATTACATACTCGCGCCGTCGAATCGATCTTTAACCAACACTACGGTTACTAAGAAAGGTGAGTTTTTTTATATTTATTTATAATTTTAGGTGCTAGTTTAAATGAAATATAATTTTTATTATATGATTCATATTGAAATATAACTCTTCTAGTATTTGTTTTCTTCTATTCTAGAAGTTAAGATGTGAGTAACGAGTATTTTTTGTCTATATTATATCAATGGAATACTTTATTTAGTGGCTTATAGTGTATATTTGTCATATTTAATGTGTTTTATGCTTATTAATGGTACAATGGTGGTCTATAATAATCTTCAAAAATCCTCAAAATTTTATAGAGGAAGATTTCTTTGCCACTTAATATACATAATTTATATATTTTATTGTATATTTTTCCCGCGTAGTAGGGTAGCAACGCTGTGACATAAATTAGTATTGACATAATCTTTCCGAAGAGTGGGAATCCAACCCACAATCACTGACGTTTACAGTCAAACGTACCAGTGTGCCACAATAGAATCTAATCTATTAAAAAAATGTACACAAAAGTTTCCTTTGCAGGTAATGTTTTGCAGCAACCACTTGCGACACACGTATAAGCGTTCCTACAATAAATTTGTAACACAAACTAAGTGTTATGTTTTAGTGACATAGTGACTTGATAGTGTTTTAAATAGTGATTTTTAGTGACACCTTTATATTATGTGCGAGTTTATTGCGACTACATATGAAATTAAGATTTCGTAAATTTTCCAAATGTTAATTAATCGAAATGTATCATATCTTTATAGTTTAAGTATTTTTTAACTTCACGCACATACATCATGGTGGCACGAAGAGAACTTAGTGATAAATCACTGGCGTTATCATATATTTTAAAATGTGTGTGTTTCCTTAATATAAAATATATATATATAAAAGGCCTACACCTAAATTCTTCTAAGTAAATTAAATATTAATATTATTTACATAATTTTAAAATAATTTTATAAAAATAAATCTTTCAAAATATATATATTTCATTTTTAAAACAATCAAATGTTTTCGCCTTGAATTTATGAACTTTATATCATTAAATCCATTTTATATAGAAATCTAGTAAATAAATCATTCTGTATATTATGATTGTGAATTATTGTCAATTTCAAATCACCCCATTGAGACTGGTCTTTACTATGTATTTGACTATTTAGGATATAATATATATATATATATTTATTCTATTTTAATCGTGTAAAATGGAACGTGCATTAGTACGATTGGCCTTTGTTTGGTTGTAAATAATGAAAAAAAAAAGGAAATGTGTAATATTGTAAAACTTCATTTAATAAAAGAAATCTTAAATTAGTTTCTCATATTTACTCATATAATTTCCTTACTGTAATATTATTTTTTATTACTATTAAAGACGTTTTAAAATATTATAAAATTAAAAACGATCATTCTGTATACCTTTTAATTTAATTTAAAAAAATATAATTTGATTAAAACAATTATTTTATTTGATTATTTCACATAATTACCAACCAGTTAATACTAAAAAATATTCATTTACATAATCTTTTAATCATAATTATTTTAATTTCATTAAAATAATAAAAAAAAAAGCTTTTAATGTATATAATAAATAATTTGTGCACTTTTAAAATTGTATATAGTATTTGTTTTTAATTAATTCAGTATATGTTATTTTGCTTTACGAGATGATATTTAGTTAAACATATGACTGCTATAAAAACAATGCAGATCAAATGTTGGGTTGAAAATTTACAAACTTATTAACCTTATACTGTGACTTAGAATAAAAAAATATGTCAATAACAAAAATAATACTTGATTCTTGAAAACCGTTCAAAGAGGCGCGAGTTCAAATCCTGCTGCGTCTAATTTTTTATGTCTTCTAAATATGTCTTTTTCAATTTCCTTAGAGTGCGAATAACACTTTAAAAAATGTTAAAAAAATATACTTGATTCTGTTATAGCTAATTTTGAATACTTAGTACTGTAAATAAATTGTTTAAATTAAAATTAGCTCTTTCATATTAATTTTATTGAGAACAATGAAAATTTTTCACGTCAGATCCATCAAAATCTTCTAGAAATTAAAAAAAGTTTCTGCAAAATGAAGCTGTTGCTGTTATAAATATCGATAAATTTTAATTTTAAAACATTTCGTATCAGGCCTTATACTACAATTTCTAGAAAAAAATAATTAATTAAAAAACCTTAGCTTGTCACTAATGCTCAATAATTATCTTATAGTTAAAATTTTGTTTAATATTTCGATCTAAGACTGATTAGACTAACCGACACGAACAGTTCATTTAGTAGCGAAATTTCTGTATATTTTATAAATTGATAAAATTGAAAACACTTGTAGCAACTTCTAATTATCTTTTGTTTCACTAGAACCGTTTTTTAGAATAAGACTTGAGTATTAGCCTCAACCTCAGCTTCGCACAGTTGGCTGCCTATATCTTAGCTTACTATAGCGACAGTCGTAAACTACAGTTATACACGATGAAAAATTTATACGTATAATAAATATGTAACTAATTGTTGTCTGTACATGGAAGCTATATGAAAAAATATATTATTAGGGGGCATTTATCAATATAGTAGAACCCAAAACAATGATTTTATATTTAAATTTATTATATATTAAGGTTTACATTTTTTTTCTCTGTTTATCTGTTGTTTTATACCGATTTAAATGTAAGTATTGTATTGTGGTAAGGTTTTCTAACATTTGGAGTTTATTTCATATCAATCAATCGGTCCTCAAACAAAAAAGTTACAACCATATCCAATTTACTTAGTCTGGCCCCATAGAGTATGACCTAGAATTCCTTAATCAAGCATACACTATTTTTACATGGTTAGAAGGGGAAATGCGACTAAAACACATTTACCCGCAAAGTGCGTAAAATTTAAATATAATTACAAAGTAACTTTGAACCTATTTTTACGATACTATTTTTGTTGAATATCTATGGAAAACTCTATTATTTGCAATTTGAAACAACATTCTTTCACCAGCGTCAATTTATTTAAAATTCAATCTTCGATCGCTAAATTAGTAACATAAATTCACTGTCGCGTCTTTTTTTCCCATCTGTACCAAGTTTTTTCTATCTTTCTTTTGTAGAGTTGTAATAATATCAATCTATTTCCGTATTGCTGTGTTCATTTTTTTTGATTTATGAATATAAAAAATACTTTTAGAATATATATTCGATTTAAAATAAAAAAAACAAAATAAAATCGAAAAATGCTACCCATGAATGAACTTATATCATAAAAATTTCAAATAAATCCTAAAGGAATTGATCGAAACCAATTATATCAAGTTAATTTAAAAAATTACAAACAGAAATGCTCATTCGTTTCTGTTTTACTCGGATAATGTTGACAGTTTCTACATTAGAGCCTAATCTATGCTATTTGTAGCTAGTCCAAGCTTTTTTTTTAAATATCTCATGCTGGTAAAACTACCTTTGTAGTAGTAAAAACAAATTAAAGTAAAAATATATATTTTTTTTTTGTTTCGAAAATCTATATCTTATGTTATATTATCTAATATCCAAGTGTTTCGTAAGCGTAGGTTTAATATTATATCAGTTCCATTTTAATATGGATTTTATGTTGTTAAATGTAAACCGGACCGGAAACATGAAAATACTAGTATATATAATATAGACTTCTGCAAAATTATCTTTATATCACATATACACAAAAACATCGATGTTTTAACATTTTGAATACTGTTCAACGAATATTTGTCAGAAATAATAAATAACTCTCGAATTTCTCTATATATATATATTGAATATATCATATATTTAATAACCATGAAATAATATACTCAGGTAAAATAAGATTAATTAATAATACACACCTACTTTCAATGTGGATCGCCCTTGGGTATATCGATCTTCTATCAATCAAGCTCGTCGTTAAAATTTATGTTAGGCTCAATATCGGATAATTAGGCGTCGAACAATCATTAAACTTTCATAGTACATTCACCGCAAATCGCCGTAATTTGAGGTGAAGAAGAAAACACATACTTTACACCTAAATTATACATACATTACACATATATTAAATGTACATTAACACAATAGTATACAGTAGATATATTAAATTCAAATCCAAAATATGCTTCATTCAGAATTCATTTAGTAATTGTCGAATGAACATAAAGCTACCACCGGCTGGCTACCAGCTTCACATATTATTTCTAAGAGGAACTTTTATTCGTAAGATTTCGATTGAAAAAGACGCAAATGTTTAATTTCGATCTTAAATTATGCTAGTCTATGCCTTTTTCCATTAGAAAATATATGGTGGTGCGTACGCTTAAAGTCAAAGGTTTTCAGTTTTATACGTATATTTTTGAAATATAATGGCAAAAGTTTCTAGATCGGAAAATTCTCTACAATATTTGTTTTCTATATAACTTTCTACAGTCAGTCAGTCACCCCAGCTGTGCTATGAAGCCAGAGTTCCACAATCATGCTATTTTTTATTAAATATAATCATAAAAATTTATTGTGTTTTCAATTTTACAATGAAAAAAACCTATCGGCTACTAGATTTATTTGGCTAGACTAAGTCATAATAAATTTTATATGCTTCACTATTAAATTGTGACTAATTTTCTATAGTATATATATAATATTAGTTTATATAAACTAATTTATATAAATTCACACAAATATCTAAAATATTACTTTTGACCATCTCATCCGTCTCTTTAGTAAACCTAGATTTATAACATATTTAAGTTCTTCAATTAGACTAAAAAAAAAATGATACATAAATACACGTTAATATTTATAAAAATAAAATCACAAAATTAATTTCATTTCATTTCGTATTTCGTACTAAATTTGTATTATAAATTGATAAGTGCTTATACACTTGCTATTAAATTTATTAGAGAATGTTGAAATGTTAGTGTTTAGGATAGTTTTTGAAAAAAACCTTTCCTTTTTAAAAAAGTTAATTTCCGTTAAAATACTACATAATATGTTGTCTACTTTGAATAAATAGTGACAAAAATTTAAACATAGAATATACCGCTAAATTTCGATAAGCACTTACTAATCTAGTACTATGGTGTTATTAATGTCTTTTACAGCTATTTATATACCATACATATTTAATTTTTCAAATCAGTTTCATAAATTTCTGTAAATGGCTGTAAACGAAATTTTTACGCAATGTATATTTATTTTTTCTGTGATACATAGATTAAAGTGTGATTCGTTTTGTAAATAGTAGTATCGTATCGTTGATTAAAAATAATGTAAAGCTTTCCATTTGATAACTAATTTAGTGTTAGGGTACTTCTTTGTGGAGTGATAGAAGAGAAGAGAAGAAGAATGTTAAACAGAAAAAAAACTTTAAGTTAGTGAAATTGTACAAATTACTTTTTTAAATAAAATGAAACTTTGGCCTATGTATAAAATGTTTTATTTCTTCCCCCGAATAACTTATTTTTAAAATAGATTAAGGGTATAAAAAATAGTACGTATATCAACAGCTTCACGCTTTTTTCCACACAGCAGTCACTCTCTGACTTAGTGTCGAAACACCCCACTTTTCCGCCCGAAATCAAGACATAGCGTGTCGAGTGGTGGAACTCATCGCCGCGCTTTCTCTTAGGTACTAGAACGGAGAAATGAAAATATTTTGGTACCCGTTCAAGAAGAAGCGAGAAGAAGAAGAGGCGCGGGTTCAAATCCCGCTGCGTTAAAATGTCTTTTTCAATTTCAAGTGTGTGAACAACAACATTTTTTTTTAAATTATTGTAATTTGCTTTTACTTACTGATTCACGTGACTTCATCCGTATAGTAATAAGCATCTCACTGCTAAAATTCAATATTGTAGCAAAAAGTGAAGGATAAATTTGCAAGAGTCCTTGGAATTATTAATTCGGCCCTGTCGCAAAATCCGTTTTAAGCGGACTGCACGTCAGGAGGTTTTCGATATTTCATGATGATTTTCACTTTTATATATATATATATAGTTTGTAGAAGTTATTTAAGTGCATTATATATGCAGTATCATACAATTTTTAAGTTAGGTATTAAATTTCCTGACCTCGTGTCATCATATGCTTTGGAACTCGCTTTGTCCTATTAGGGCGGAGAAATGATAATACTTTAAATACAATAACTCCTGTCATATGAATTTATTGATTGACTAAATTTTATCATAGTTTTTTTTTGTTTATGTATTCTATATACATTGTTTTGTTAAATCATCAATAGTTTTCGCAGCGCATGCGATTAAAAACATATTACGACATTTTTTTATACCTTGGGTATGTACCCAAGTTTCAAGTTTTAGAAATAAATACCCGATTATTTACGGAAAGAAATAAAGCCTATGTTACACGGTGAAGATGTAGCTTTATAGTGGTGAAATAATATTAGTAGTTTTTGAGTTACAACGAATCAAACGAGCAAACAAATTTTTTCTTGGTTTTTTCAGCTTCACGCTTTCTCCCGGTATAGCAGAGCAGAGGGAACCTAGTGACACTCTGTTCTCCATTTTCTGCCTGAATTCTAGACATTGCGTGTTGAATGGTGAAACACAATGGGCCTAAACGGGGATCGAACCCATAACCAATCGCGTTTACAGTCAAACTCTATTCTACGGTACCACGGTGGGCTCTATAATATAACTTTCATATTTTACATATTTGACACAAAATGAATTTTTAATTAATTCTTACGTAGGAAGTAATTGGTCGACTTACAATAGAGTACATTACAGACCACGTTCCTCATAACATTAGCGAAGTAATGCTTTAGGTAAGCTATTTAATAATATAAGGCCTCATTATTATTAGATCTATTTATATATGTAATGTAATCCATTGGGGTATTAACTTAATTATGGACCTACTATTATATAAAATAATATTGGCAAAGTTGTGGCGAATATAGTCTCAAATAAGACAAGAATTTGACAAAAAATCTAGAGAAATTTTGGATAAATCAAAAATCATTCTAGTAACAGACGCTTTTTTTGCACAGCTGTTAAGCAGTTCTCCACTTTCTGTCTGAATTCAAGACGTTCCGTGTTGAGTAGCGGATCTCATCTCTTTGTTTTGTCTTACCAGAGCGGAGAAATAAAAAATATATAATTATATTCATTCTATTTAATAATTTATATATATATATATATTTATTAATTTATTTTATATATATATTTATTCTTCTTTTTTGTTTGTTTCCCGATTTTATATATTCTGTAAATGTTTTTATTTTAAGGAAAATCATACCTTGCTTCGACAATTCAGCACATTTATAGTTTTTACGTGTTCAATGAAGGAATTGTCATTAATTTGAATATAAACACTGTACGAAAATTTCAAGTCACTACGAAAATTCTAAGTTACAATCAACTCCGCGCTTTGTCTTAGGCACCAAAAAGGAAGCGAGGAAATAAAAATAATAATTTAAATATAATCATTCCCCCGAGCGCAGATGGAACCCACAACCAATCGCGCTTACAATCAGATGTTGCCCCACTAGGAATAGTGGCAACCGTGCATACCGCAAGTATATAATGAGTGTTTTATATGATATGAACAAACTAATTCACCATTTTACAAAAGTAAAATTTAAAACCAGAAAGATTTCAGCGTTAGCCTTATGGGAGTTAAACTAGATTAAACGTTCCTTACAAGGTTTTCTCCAGGTGTTAAAGAATTTTAACTTGAAATAGCTAGTTATAGCTAAGTTAGATTTTTATTTGCAGATCAAGGTATAAATTTATTTGTCAGGTTAAATAAATAAATATAAAAGGCCACAAAAGTTATAGTTTCTTTTGACACTATGTATTAGAAAACTGTATACTCTTTAATATAATATATTCTTCTGAGAAGTTTTTATCCATCTTCTCTTTTAATATTTTTTTAACTTAACTTAACTTTTAATAATTTCCTTTAAATATCAAAACTCTTTATATATGCCTATAAAGTACATTACAAGTCACAGCACATATCTCTCAACCTCCGCCATCCACTGCTGAACGTAGACCTGATGCGGGATCCTGATGAGGGATCAAAGAACGCCAAGCATCCTGGTCCTGAGCAGCTCGCATTCATCCACTACCAGCCACCTACTTTAAATGGTATGCCCATCGTACTGTAGGATGTAGATCTTAAATACTTATTATGCTAATTACCTTAAGAATTTCAACGTAGCCAGATGTAGAACGCATGGCTTAGTGGTCAGGGTGCTTGGACGGTTTTCAAGAGGTTCGAAGCCCGCATCATTAAAAATTTTATAATTTCTTAAAAATGTTTTTAAATTTCCCAAATCGTAACGGAAAATCGAAATACATTTCAAGAATAACGGTATAGCGATCTGAAAAAATATTTAGATTTTAGAAAATCACAAGCTTAGTATTATACATGAAAGCTTTGTATTTCAAAACATAACATTTGCATTAAACCCAGACTTTCAATTCTATTTTCTATATCAATTTTACAAGCAAATAAGCGGATTTTCTATCTCACTAGCAATAAGGGAAGTGTACAAGCTTTCAAAGATTTCTTCCTATTGTGCATACTAAATGTACAATAGGATTTAGTATTCAGCTGTGTAGAACTTTTCATAAAATAATAATTAATTTTCACAATAGATGCCATCGTGGCGCAGGGGTTACAAACGCGATCGGTTGTGGATTCGATACTCACTCGGAGGAATAAAATTGTGTTTAAATTTTTTTCACTTCTCCATTCTAGTGACAAGACAAGGAGCGATGTTGAGTTCCGCCATTCAATACACAATATCTCGATTTCACACAGAAACTGAAAAAACAAACCATAATATTATTTTTTTTTAAACTAAATCCCACTGTCCACTCAATACAAAAAAAGTCTTTTAGTAATATTTTTTATACTTATAACATAATGTAACCATCGAGGCGCTGTTGGACAGCGACGGATTGTAAACACGGTGGTTAAGATTCTAATTCTAAATATAAGCTATTCTAATTCTAAATATAAACACGGGATTATGATTGTATTTAAATTATTTTCATTTTCTCCCTCTGTTAAGACAAAGTCTTGAATTTTGACGGAGAACGGAGCGTTTGTACACTAAGCTCCTTATCTTTTGCTAAATATTCTTTTCTAAATATTATTTTAAAACATCTGTACCATTATAAATAGTAAAATTTGAACCTGTTGTCATCGGATTGCTAACAAAAAAAAGCACTGATAACCAACACACTAAATTTCCATCCACCATATCTGTGATTTGCACAAAGTTATATTGCACCTATGTAGCTCATGGATTGTCCAAAACATGAATTTACCGCGGCTACGTTCCTAAGCTCCGAAATTTGGAGATCCCAAATATTTTTGCCTTGTTGATTTTTGAGACGAGTTTTTTTAGGTCCTCTCAAAAGCGTATTCATGTTTTTCTTTCTTAGGGGAATGTTAAATCTTGTTTGATCGCTGGAATTCATTTAATACATGAGCCTGCGGGTGTATATTTATATATTTTGTATAGAAACGAAAGATATATATGATACCGATTTCGTTATGTTCAGCATTAAATGAACACAATAATTCTTCTTTATAGAAATTTCAACGATTTTTTGATTTCCAGGATTACCTAGGAAACGCTGTCTTTAGCTGTCTTTAGTTTTATTTTCACAATTATGTAAAACACAAATCTAAAGACAGCGCCGTCATCTAGTGGGGCAATATTTATAAGCGCGAAATTTATTCATAAAAGTTCATAAAAGCTTATAAAATATTTAAAATCAAGTTATTGCAACCCTATTAACTCATTACAGGTAGGCTGAAAAGTGTAAAGTGCTCGAAACGATGGCTTCTTATATGTATTTTCGATAAACAAAAATTAAGCTAGTAAATTAAATTTAAGCGATTAATCTGGTTATAAGAGTTTAATTTCAAAGATATAAAAATCACGAAAAATAAAGATATTTTCTATTTAGCTTCACACGTTTTCCCGTACAGCAAGGTAGGTAAGAGATAACCTAGTGTCATAATACTCCATTCTCCACTCTCCACCCAAAAGACATTGGGTGTTGAGTGGCTGAATTCCTCGCTTTATCTAGACACCAGAGCGGAGAAATGAAAATAACTTACGAAATCGAACCCACCATCACATCATGCGATATCACACTGGGCCATGATAGCCTCAAATCTTGTTATAAAATATTACAACTCAAAAAAACAAGAATAGAATCTACTAAGTTGAATACGCTAAAATTACTAAATGCTATTAAGCGATGGAAATAATGATGTATTAGACTGTATCCTCTTCCCTTAACGAACACGCCCTATAAGTAATTAAAGTGTGAACATATGTATATATAGCTATAAGTTATGATAATGAAATTAGGTTACCTACATTTATAAGTTCTATGGAATAGTGGGTAACTTAATCTTTAAATTGGAGGTTCTAAATTCATATTTCACTTACACTTTAGAAAAATAAAGCTTTACTAGTGTCAAAGCACTACGTTCTCCACTTTCTGTTCTGATTCGATACGTTCCGTTGGTATTTGAGTAACTTCCTCAAAATTATTTGATAAGAGGTTAGGGATTTATTTACAATAATATTGTTAAAAAATTTGGTATCGTAGTATATTTTTCACTGTATAATTATATATTAAATTAATTTAAGATTAATATGAGAGACACAATGAAACGTGGGTTCGATTCCCACTCGTCCCACAATTATATACAAATTATTTTCATATCTTCGCTCTGGCAGAAGAAAGCGTGGCTTTAAGTTCCGCCCTCAACATGCCATGTCTCGACTTTGGGTGGAAAGTGGAGAACGGAGTGACTTGATACTAGATTCTCTCTGACTACCCTATGCGGGTAGGAACTGTTCAATAAAAAGAAGACTATGAAACACTCCAGAATGTTGTACAATTTGATTATTTCGCAGGCTTAATCGTATATACTTAGGTATATTTGTCTGTTTATAGTATGTTTTTACGATTTATGTAATTTAATTTTTGTAATAATCTTGAATATTGTTAATTTCACTATATTAAATAACTACAATCATACTGAATTGTTTTAAAAATCTAAACATCAAATTCAAAACACCAAAAATAAATAATATAAGAAAGAAAAATCAAACAAAAATATATTGTTCTTTCTCAAAATACGTAAACTTTAAAAATAATTTAAACGAAAATAACCATTATTCAAAAGTAATAATGGCGATATTTCTATACATATAATATGTTGGTGAACAATATAATTTTGCGCTCTGTATGTCTACGCCGTATAAATTTCTTTTTATGTTCAGACGCGGCTCTCGTAAAGATGATACGTGATATTTTTGACAACGCGTCTACGAATTTCGTTCGAAATAAAATGTTATTAGTTACTACAGTTTATAGAAACAGACGTTTGTAGAAAGAGGTAGTCAGCAAATAAGGAGTCAGTCAAATTTATGACAGGAATTGTTATACTGAAATTAATACTGAAAACTGTGAAGTCAACAGGCAACTAAGAAATCGTTGGTGGTAGTTTGAGACAATAATTGTATCAAATGACAGACAAATGCCACCGCAGTCTACCTGTGACCACGGACTACTGTAAAGTGTTCGAAACGTCGGGTTCTAAAAATGTATTTTCGAATACCAATATTATACGCGATTAATCCGGTTAAAAATAGTTTTATTTCAAAATGTGTAATAATCGTGAAAATCAAAAAACTTATGATAGAAATTAAATTTCTTTTAAGCTTTATATGCATAGACAAAATCTGGTGTCAACACAGTTTCTCCATTTTCCGCCTGAATGTGAGACTTTTTATATAAATATTTAATTCTGTATTTTTTGCATTGCTGTATTTTATTTTGTATATCTTATGAAGCTCTTATATCGAGTAAAGCTGACAAAAAATCATTTCTTCAACAATTTCGTTTAAAATGAAATACCAACAGATATTACCCGCCAAAGTTAAATATTGCCGTATTCATACAGATACGTTAAGTTCAATGTTTTAAGACCTTTTTGTGTGTCAGATGAATGGATAAAAATGTGAGTCATTTCCATTTAAAAAAAAAGATGCAGTGTTTTAAACCTTTTATACCTTTAATTTATTTGTATTTGTTATATTTACCTATACTATAATAAAATACAGTATTTTAACAATTTTTGATAGTGTTATTCGCCCACTTAGGAAATTGATAAATTTTAAAGGATAAGTAAAAAAAAAATTTCTTGGACGGTTTCCAAAGGCGTAGGTTCGAATACCGCTGCGATAAAAAAACAGAACTTAGGCTATAATTGATTTTAAAGAGTTTATCACCTGTGGGTGTATACCCATCACCGATCACCTTTATTACAACAAAATAAATTGCGCCTTAACTTTTGTTAATACGCAATTTACTGAGCCTTACAATTTACAAATTGAACTATTTTTATAGCTCAATTTGTTTTTGGTAGGGGAGGGTCGTTAAGTCCACACAAACGAAGTTGCGGGCAGCTTCTAATATATAATAAGATCTTTGGTTCTCGCATTTTTCACAGATTTCAATCGAAACTATCGACCGGATTTATCACGTATGTTTTGGGTATTCGAAAATATTTTTGGAAGCCCGACGTTTCAAATCAATTTACAATAAACAGTCTGCAGTCGTAGATAGACTTTTGAATATTAAAAAAAAGCGACGACACTTAACTAACTATTTCGCAACGATAAGCCAAGATAAGAAATTATTACAAGCATGAATGTAAAAGTTATTTTTGTTTAAAAAAGACATATATTTAGAAAACGTATAAAAATTTGAACGCAGTGGTACTTGAACCTGCACTTCTTGAAAACCGTCCAAGCGCTCTGACCGCTAAGCCATGCGTTCTTTTTATTTTATAGAATATAATTTCTTTATTTCTAGGTACTGCTAATATTTAATTATTTCGTAATTTCAAATATTCTTTGACCCTCAACAACAAAATAAACCTCTCATATTTCAATACCGCTAAAATTACTTAGAGTCAAATTTTGTAATGCTTCTTTACTTACAAAACTTTTGAACGAATCATCAACTTTTATATAATGATGTATTTCTTAATGCTGACTCTGAATTTTACTCTAAGGTACTTGGAAAAAAAAATTTTACATAACTCCCTTCTTCCTGTAGGACGGCGGAACTACACGCTGTAAATTTTCTAAGGGTACGAATAAATTAAAAAATTGCACCTCTATCATTTTCACTTTACTTTTCCCGCATAGCAGTGTTGTCAGAAAGTGCCTCGTATCAAAACACTCCGTTCTCCTTTGTGAATTGTAAAATGAGTGTGAAAGTGTAAAAATCGAACTTATCGAGTCTCATGTATATACATAATAAAAAAATATTGTTCGAAATAGTTAATTCACTGTGATGAAAATCACACTTACTTAATCCGTATAGAATATAATGAAAAACATATATTTAGAAAACGTATATAAAGTTTAACGCAACGGGATTTGTACCTGCGCCTCTTGAAAACGCTTGTATGAAAATATTTTTCAATTTACTAAGTGTGTGAATAACACTATGAAAACAAATTGTTAAAAATATAGAATATATAATGTTTAGTTTTTACTTATAATTTAGTGATTTGTCACTGAGTTTCACAACTAATCTACAAAAAAGAAAAATGTATAGCTGGCATAATTGGAAACCTGTACCCATAACGTAAATAGCTTCTCAAATTTGAATTCAAACCTAACGCTTCCTGCTCAAAGTAAATACAAAAATATTAAAATAATACTTTCAACGTTATTTATTCATATATTCTATTGAAAACCTTTATTTTGTAATAAGCTACAAACAAAAACGCTATATAAGTAGGCTAAGCAATTTTTTTTCATTATTTGTGAAAAAAATAATAAAAATAAATGAACAATAACTGTAAAAGGTATAGCACAAAACATTCGCCAGAACGGGGTAAAGTTTAAACACATTTCAAACAAAGCGCTTTCAACTGTTTCCTATTCAGATTCAGATAATATCAATAAAAAGAGAAACTCGTAAAATTTGAATACTTTTTAAAACAGTAGTAAAAAGCCTTTTTTTTTGTTTGGCCAGTCTTTCTATGAACAGCTGAGCTTGTAACAGTTAATTAATTATCTAGGCGATTATTTAGCATAGCAGGGTAGTCAGAGAGAAACTTAGTATCAAGACACTCCGTTCTCCACTTTTCGCCCAAAATCAAGACCTGTTAAGTGGCGGAACTTAATCCCGCGTTTTTGTCTTGCATCAAATCTAATGTATATATAACCGCTGTGAAGCTGTAACATTTTGCTTGCTACACTGGCTGCAGGTTAGATTCTCGTCGGGGGAATGATAAAAAAAATCAATAATAAGTTTTATAACTCATGTTTGATTTGGACAAAGCGAGATTACAACTACACTTATCATCTTAAAAGTTTGCAGATGTGTAAGTGTGTGAGTCCGGATCTAAGAACAAAAACCAATACTATTGCGGATCAAATTTTTTGCCTGCAGGGAATATATTAAGAGGATTTTTTTTAAATTGCTACGACGCAAGGATCACAAAGTCCAGGCAAACAAATTCACACGTGACAACTAGTATGTCTATATAATGAATACACAAATTTACATGAAAAATTATATATATATATATCGATCTCAATTTTCTTCTTTATTCAGCTTCTATAGTACATACAATAATATGTTATGTGCAAAAAGCTTTGTACAGATAAAGCTAAGGCTTGTTAATAGGATTTTGTTTGTACCTTTAAATGCGGAGCTTTAATCATTACCTTTTATGAGAAGATAATTAATGGTAAATAAGCTGAAGCAATTTCAAAAGCTTTCAATTGAATAAGAAAAACATTTTCAGAATTAAATTATACGTTTATACGTATAAAAATTTTAATGTGCTGAAATTCGAACTGAAACCCTTGAAGTTCTATCCAACTACGTCGAAATTCTTATAGAGAAAGCGATCTTGAAGAAGGCGCGGGCTTGGTACGTCTAATTTTTTATTAATAATTTTGAAAAAAAGTCTTGTCTGTCTTTATAATACATAAATAAAATTGAATTATTTCTTTGAAATATTAAAATAACAATTTTTTACTAAATTTATATGTATTTATATACACGATACATATACTAAAGTGATTTTTTATAATTTTTGTCGTCTATTTGTGTGCTTGTTTCGGCTAATCTCTGGAACGGCTTGATCGATATTTAGGGGACTTTCACTTTCAGATAGTTAATGTAATGAAGATTAACTTAAGCTACTTTTATTTTAGAATTCAACTTGGATGAAGTCGAGAGCACAGCTAGCTTTAAATATGGCAAGAGCACTTTAAAAAAACAAAAAAGTTATCATCTCATAACCGAACATTATTAAGTGAAAATTAATTAATATACATATATATATACACACATATATTTATATACTATCTATAATCTGGCCTTAAATACTCTTATAATAAAAAATAAATATATAATTTTTTTATCATAATAGATAATGGTTCATTGTGTCTTCTTATTTTGGCGCCAATACTAAATATTAATATTTTCAAAAGATGCCTTAGGACTTGTAGCCTATAAGAGATGAACTGGTCATTTTATAACTTATAACTCAAAAAGAATACAGTGGTAAAACCAAAACAACTACTTAGTACACAGATACACAAAGGGAGTTCACAGATAAATTTTGTTTACGGATAAATAGATTTTTAAAATTAAGTCATATTTTAACAAACAAAATGGCCGCATTTTTACTGAAAGCTCTAAAGAAGTTTTCCAATTAGTCAACAGAGACAACGTGGGCATTATCTAACTTCAGTGATGGTTTGGTGGGGTGTTAACTATGAAGGAGTGACTGGGCCATATTTCTGTGAAAATGCTATCAAAACATCGGCACAGGTGTATCAAGATACTATTCTTGAGAAGGTAGTTAGGCCCCTTAACAACACCAAGTTCAAAAACCGATAATTATCCAGCAAGACTCGACAATATTTATGGCAAGTCTAAGTATATATAAATATAGGTAGAGCCAAAATAACGATACAACTCTGTCTGTTCCTTTCAAATGGATTCATTGATCCAATAAGCCCAGATATCTATATTTTAAAAAGAAATATTCCAATAAATGATATTTGAATTCACAAACATTGGTAGACGTCTTATATATATGCTACAGTATTAATTTCTCTGCACGCATCTCCAAATTTAATTTTAGTTTGCCAATTTAACTTACCCGAGCCATACAGCATATTCTAATATTTCTATCTTTCTAGTAAACGTACAAACTTCTTTACTAAACTAGAAGTAAAAATTGGTGCCATCATTTCCAATAGGCTTTAATAAGTCGCTCTATCTCATTCTGATATGCCCATTCAAATGAAACAGCAATAGTTCATCAAAGAAAACGTTCGCACCAAGTAATTTGAACAAGAGTGCTTAATTAACAGTATGACGGACGCCGATATAATAAAAGGTGAAGGGATAATGAAAAAAAAATTCTTTTTTTCTTTAGGGTGAAATGGGAATCTAACTACGGCCCTATTGTTTTATGCCATACCTAATAGGTAAATTAAAATCTAGATAATAAACACCCTTCTAGCGCATTTGTTTTTATTTCTTGCCATGACTAGGGCCGTTGTGGCACAGTGTGACAGGATCTGTATACGTAATAGTTGTAGGTTCAATCTCCGATTTAATTTTTTTTTTATTTCTCTACTCTGGTGATAAGAAAAAATGCGCGCTTTGCCATTAAACACTAAAATGTCTCTATTTTGGGCAGAAAGTTACACCAGGTTTTCTTTGTATACCATGGTGTGGGGATAAAGCGTGAAGCTGAAAAATAACATTTCTTACGGGTTAAAGGAGTTTAAAGTACTCGTTAATTCAATGTTAACTGGCGCAAATTTTATTTAGAAAAAATAAATATATATATTTTGGTGTGTAAAAACGATATTGTAACACATTAATATGATGCAATATAATTTGGAGTTCAACCCTTTTTTTTTATTTTGCAGCTTCCCGCATCCTGCTATACGGGAAACAGTGTCAGTGAGTGTCTAGTGTCAAAACACTCCGTACTCCACTTTCCGCCCGAAAATCGAGACATTGCGTGTTGAGTGGCAGAACTCAACGCCGCCCTTTGTCTTAGGTAACAGAGGTACAAATATAGAAAAATAATATAAAATAATCATTCCCTCGAGTGGGATTCGAGTCCAGAACCAACTGCGCTTACAGTCAGACGTTGTTCCACTGTGCCACGATGGATTATATAATATCCACGTGATTATACCCTCTGAGTGCTATACGGACCTAAAACTATTGCGTTTGAATATCCGTTCAAACTGCACCATAACGATAAGAGGAAGAGAGAAAAGAATAATTTGTCCATACAAATTCTCTATTCTATGTAGAAAAGACTAATAGCTTAAAAAAAGAGATAAAAAAGTTATTTAAATCCTTTATAACACCATCTCGTTAACTTCATTAAAACCTGCCAAGTATACGAGTAGAAACTGACGATGCTCTTTTTATAATGCGATTCTTACCGGAACTGATTAAAGCTTTACTTAACTTAGGTTTAAAAATTTAAATTTATGTAAATAGTTCTCGAAATTTTACTTAAGGCGGTGATAAAACGGTTGGTAATAATTACAACTAGAAAGATAGTTAAGAAAGTTTATTTAATTAATGGGAACACTTACAAATTGAATAAAAAAGATATGTTTATCATTAAATAAAAGAAATATGTATATTAAAAAATGAAAAAAAAATAGATTATGTTTTTTACATCAAGCGAGGAAATGAAAAGGATCTATCCATGAGGCCATTGTGGCGCAGTATCTGACTGTAAACATCATTGGTAGTGGGTTCAATTCCCACTTGAAGGAATGATTATATTTTCATTTATTCCCTAAAACAAAGTTCAGCGTTGCATATATTTATATTATTTTTAATTATCCGCCCTTGATATCGGACACAAAGCGCGGCGTCATTTAACGGCGTCCTTTAAGTACCGTCATTTAACACTCATTGCCTCGGTTTCGGGCGGAAAGAGGAAAACAAAAGGGTTTGATTCTCTCTGCCAGCCCTACTTTGGCGGAAAAAGCGTGAAAATAAAAAAAAATTAGAAGTATCTTTGTCTGTTTCTTAGCCTATATAAATATAATCTACTAGTGTAGTACTTTGCGATTTATTACTTTTATTTTTGTTGATTTATTGAGCGGTCTTAGGAATAGTCTTTGGTTAGCGGGATGTTATTATTAATTTATTCCCGCTACCACTCCTACTCCGTCTTCCGCTACCGCTTCTGCTCTCGCTTCCGCTTCCACTTCCACTCCCGGTCCCGTCCCCGCTCCTACTCTGAAAATATGTTTCTAACAAGCTGTTGTCACACTTATTAATGTGTAATTGTCGTGATATATTTGTATAATATAACAAGTGAAATATGATCAAAAAAGCACAGCTAGTTACTAATATGATGGAATTAAGATTTTTTTTATTTTACTTTACATTATTACCTAGCTATTAGAAGCTATTGTTATGGGTTATGGCATAAAGACGATTCGAATTATATTTAATGAGAAACAAAACCACATGCTTTAATAAAGTGCAGCGTTTTGTTATATGTATCTTAGAGAGCAAGAATGATATGGCAGGGCTACTAGAGAATATTAGAGAATACGTCAGTCTCAAAAAAATCCTATAAGACACTTTCGGAATCTATCAAATAAAACTTGTTAGACACAAACAGTCTTGTTTTTCAAATGAAACTATATCAAACGGATTAATCGCGTATTTTTGTGATATTCATAAATACATTTAAAATAAATCCGACATTTTAAACACCTTACAGTAGTCCGTGGTCACAACTCGAGTCTTTTTTTAAGTTAAAAGTTATATTTCAATATGTGTAAAAATCCCGAAAACCAAGCTTGGTCTTGTTTTTCCAAATGGTTGTTTGCGTATTTTGACAAATGGCAAACACTAAGATTTTCCGTCTAAGTTATAACATAAATATATATTAAAAGTTTAATTTTTATACTGACTTGACGTCACTGTATAGACACAGCTTTCACAACTTTTATTACAATTCTAAACTTTTTAAACTTAAACACTTCAACGATTTGTAATATTCCTTGGAAACAAGGTCGCGGTTATAAACTTGTGGAAAGAAAATACAATTTCAGTCTACACACGATTTCGCTAAGTAAAAACCAACTGACTTAGAAATCAGGATTCGTTAAAAGTCCTTCTTTAACTTTGTATTTGTCTTTCTAAAGAAAATATTTGATGCTTCCACTCTTTATGGTAATATTCAGTGTTTTGGTACTGTGATACGGTATACAATGGAAATTACAAGTAAAAATCAAATTTTGAAGGATTCCCATCATGTAAGCCTTCATGGCTTAGTGGGACAGCGTCTGCCGATCGTGAGTAGTTGTGGGCTCGATTCCCACTAGAAAGACTGATTGTTTTCATTTATTCGCTCTGGTATCTAAGACAAAGAGCGGTTTTGAGTTCCGCCAATAAACACGCAATTTCTCGATTTCGGGCGGAATGTGGATAACAAAGTGCCTTGTCTTGTCACACTACCCTGCTATGCGTGAAGATGAACAAAAAAAACTGAACATAACTTGTGTACAAAGAAAACTTTAAAGCAACTAAATATAAAAATAATCATGATATTGATGCAATTGTAAAAAGTGATGTAGATTGCCGAGTAGCCTGACAATAGGTTCTAATTGCTTAAAAGAATCTATTACAGGGTGTAGGAAGAAAGGAAAAGCTGAAAAAAGAGGGATTCAAATGTGCCACATATAAAAAACATAAAAAACAAAAAAAGAAAGCGTACAAAAATTTGAACACAGTGGGTTCGAAGCCGCGCCTCCTGGAATCCGTCCAAACGCTCTGGCAGCTAAGCCATGCGTTCAAATTTTTAACACTTTAAAAATGCTAAAAATATTTATCTGACCATATAATTTATGTTAATATTTCTATAAAATTCCACGATTACTCGCATTTAGAGTGTGACTAAGACAAATTAGTCACGTGTCACTTTGTTTTTTTTCATACACTCCCGTTTCCAATTTATCCACGACGACGAAGAGTTCTAGTTATATACCGAATTTGGATCTACTTTAATAATGTAGTAAATAAGAAATGATTGTTAGAAATAATCTAAAGACCTAACATTTGTTTTTACTACGAATAAGTCAAACGTATTATGTACGTACTATTAAGTTTTGAGTACATCGTTTTTTTTTTAAATGTCGTACAATTTATTAATATGGCAATACGGGACACGTAAAAAACGCGTTGCCTAGCAACGTGTGTTATTTTGTACAAACGTGTATAATCAAACACATAGTAGTGTGTGTTTTATTTATTTTATTAATTTAACATATTTCTCATGTATTATTATAAAAAATAATAGTTACTGAGATAGATGGTAAAGGACTGCTTTTCTCTGTTCTCATACGAAATAATATAATATTGTCAATATGTACTTTAGGATATTAAAATATGTATTTAAATTGGGAAATGGTTGACTTTGATAAAAATTGTCCCGCTGAGTTTCTTGCACCAGTTCTCATGTCTGATTCATGTCACAGGCATTAACTCTAATGAACCGGTGATATATTATTAGACGTTCCAAGAAATGAAGTATGTTCCTTCTTATTTTGAATTAATTTGTACTTAACTAGCTACCCGCTTGAGGTTTCGCCTGCGTAAACTACAAAACTGAAATATTTCAATGCAAACTTTGTTTAATATTATAATTTAAATAGTAACTTTTTATTTACGAACCGATTGAACTAAAATAAACACTAAATATTAACGAACAATTACCAAAATATAAAATCTAAATTTGCATTTAAGTCAGCTAAGCCGTTTTTGAGATTAGCGTGCACAAACACACACACTCCGACAAGCAAATCAATTAAAAATCATTGTTTTGGAGTCTATTACATTGATATTATTTTTTATTTTCATATATCTTCCATGTATAGACAGCGATCAGTTTCATTTGTAATAAACAATTATAGAAAAATTGGTGTTTTTCAAAGTTATATATAAAAATAGCACCAATGTAAACTCACCCTGAGAATCAACGTAACGCCTACTTTATTATGCAAATGGATAAAAGCGAATTTGCCTCAACGTAAAGGAACGTGAATTCAATTTTCCACCTTTTATTGGGCGACCTTCAGAAATGAAAGATATTTCTAAATCGAAGGGAAAATAGCTTTGATAACATCAGAGGTGGTCACTCGGTTTGCTGACGTTTTCTTATTTAAACGCTTTCGGCTCACCTAATTAGCTGTATTTTGTCTTTTTTCTTTTTATCTTGGGAGTATTTCATAGAAATCTTTATTTTCTTATTTTATAAAGATACCAGTGAAAAGTTACTGAAGCCATTGTGGCGCAGTTGGACAGCGTTTGACTGACTGTAAACGAAATTATTTTGGGTTCGAATCTCCTCAGGGGAACGATTATATTTTAATTATTGTTAATTTTCCGTTCTGGTAGGTCAAGGTGGAGAACGGAGTGTCACTAGATTCTCTCTGCATACCGTGATATGTGAAATAAAAGCGAGAAGCCAAAAATATTATCTTCAGAAAACTTTTAATTTAATTTATTTCAACCAGTTTCCGCATGTTCTCTCTCTTTAAACGCCATATACAAGAAACTCTAATTTATGTCTCGCCCAACTAATTCGCTCGATATTGCAATCTGACCTATTTTACCTGTCCTACGTCGGTTAAAACTATTTGAACTTTCATAGTAAAATAAAGAGTTATTCTTGTATTAAACTAACTTATAAATCGAATAGAATAGAATAATCTTTAAAATGAGACAAAAGATAAAGCATAAAAACCATTTTTAGGAAATATACTAAAATTTGAATGAAGCGAGTTTCGAACCCGCGCCATTTGGAAAACGTTTAAAAGCTCTCACCGCTAAACCACTGTTCTAGATTCGGCCTCATCAAAATTCTTATACGCTTATTACAACTTATTTTTGTTAATAGCATCTTTGAATAGAGATTTTTGCAAGTTTCTGCTATCCAACGTTTATTCTACTAACAATTGAAAATATTTTTTTACATTTCATTCATTTTACATGTTATAAATTTTAAATTAAGAGAAGAACAAAGTGTTTTATGTAATGACATAAAATTGTAACTAAATAAAAATAATATTATAACAAAAGGTACGGACTCATATAGTCCTTTAAGTGTCTAATAATTTTAATGATACTAAAATTATTATGATTACTTTATTTGTACGCCAAATTACACAAAAATTTGGGACACACATAAAAAAATATATATACATAACGCCATTTTATGGCTAAGTAGCTCTCTGACAAAAACCTTAAGAGTGAAACTGAGCCGTTATAATTATAAACAGGTAGGTGGTGAAAATAATCAATCAATCTCTTTCGTGTGTCTTCCATTCAACGTGACATTGGCGAAGTGACTTGTACTCTCTACTCTCTCTCTACTGTACTCTACTACTGGCACGTTCTTAGCGCCATAATTAAAGAAGTACATTATATAGTTTCCAACACATTAATAATACATGATGATAATAATACAAAAAATCTCAATATATATTTGGAATAAATGGAATGGCAGCAGAAGCAGATATATATATATATCTAAACTAGATACTATATATATATATATATATATATATATATCCAGGCATGCTTCGTGAACATGATTGTTACTGAAAAATAAAAGATATAAATAAGCATTCGATTATTTCGCCGTCTAACCAGCGTATCGTTTAGATATTTCCCTTACCATATAATTGATTTCGTCCAAAGCCCCATCGGGTCGGGGATAGCACTCTATTTTCCGCTTGCCTCCCTCACTCTAGTTTATTATTTCCCTTATTCCCGATTGAAGAAATTTCCGCAGAGAATCACGCAAAAGTAAAATATTATCATAAAGTTGGTTTATCCTCCATTGACGACACGTTTGATTTTGTTTCGTAATTTCTTCTGTCACGTTAAATGGATTGTGTTTTTTTTTATATATCTTTGTATTGGTTCTTTTACTTGACTTGACTGTTGACTGCTTGGATGCAATTTTGGTTTGCATAATAGCTTCGCGCTTCACACTTTACCTCGTAAAGCAAGGTAGCCACAGAGAACTTATGTGTCAAGACACTCCGTTCTCCGAAATCAGAATATTGCGCGTTGAGTGGCGGAACTCGACGATATTTAAAATTTTAAAAATATTTAAAATGCTCATCGATGGCCATGGCCATGTATTTTTTGCGCCTCTATCCGTATTCTTACTCTTACGGTAAGTCTTGTACTTTAATGGTTGCCTGTAAGAACTCAATTGTAGTGGATAAGGCCGTCATTGCACCTAATATTTAACGTTTAACATGTAATAATTTATGAACATTTATGAGCTTTCATGTACAATAAAATATTATTTTTTTTATTTTATATGTCTTGAATAATTAATAATCTCAAGTATATGGATCTTTGTCATAGTAATAAGTACTAATTCTAATGATTCTGTTCTAAACTGATCTATGATATAGATATACAAAATATGAAAGCTACGTAAAAAAAAAAAAACGCCAAAGTTTGTTTCTCTATCATAAAATTCCTATATAAGGCCCGGCCTACATTCGCTTGAGCTAAGCCTAAATATAGCCTCTACATTCATAACTACATACAGCATAGAAGCATACTATAGAAGCTACAGTTAAGTTGTCCAATTAAAGTCGTCAGTCGTCAGAAAGTTTACAAACCGCTTTGGGCTGAATTGGTTGAAAAGTGTCACTTTTGAATTTCACACATGAAACCGAATAACGAGGCAAGCTTAAGTGCTCAACTTGGAGTCACTTATGTATTTGCACTTTGCGCCATAATAGCAGATATTGGCTTGGAATAGCAGGACTTTTGACCGGATGCTGGACGATCGATTCGTAGTGCGCAATTATTCATGTAGGCACCTATGTATGATAGAACTGTGAGACTAAAATTTTAGTAAATACCATTTGTATATCTTTAATATATCTTTAGAGACAACTTATTGAACTTGATGCGATATTTTAATTTAATTCTTATAATAGATTCAATATTTAATATTGGTCTCGTCTAACTGTAATAAGAAAATATTGTATTAAATATTAATATTTGTTTTGAAAACGATACTTATGTGTGGAACAATAAATATATATCAAGTTTTAAATTAAATTTAAATGAACCAATTTCTATTGCTTTGGTGCAGAGGTCGTCGTGGCGCAGTGGTACAGCGTCTGACTTTAACCGCAACGGTTGTGGGTTTCTTTCCGGGGGAAATACATTATTTTCATTGCTGAGTTCTGCCACTTAACACACCATGTCTCGATTAATGGGCGAAAAGTGGACAATCAGTCTTGACACTACTTCTCATCTATGGAGAAACAAGCCTGAAGCTGCTATAGTCCTAAGTAAAAAATCCCAATTAACATATATTTACATATATACATATACATATATATATATGTATATGCACATATAGTCCGTACCTTTTGTTTTAATATTATTATTGATTAGTTATAATTTTTTTAAATGTCATTACTTAAGACCTAGTGATTAGTCACTCCGTTCTTCCCTTTATTCAAAGTTTATAACATGAAAATTAAAATGTTGCTAGTGACAACATTTTCATTTATATTAATAGGGTATATTTTTATTTGTTTACTCCAGAATAAAGACGAAAGTTTGTATCGCAAATAAATAATGGGATATTAAGGAAGCATATCATAGCATTGTTTCATATTAACACATCAAAACTCTAACACGCGATACTGAAACGTGATTATTTGGTTGATTTAGCACATATGCCTAGGCCCAAAATATAATGTAGGGTTCCGTTTTATTATTAATGTATTATATGAAAGTTTGTGCAGAATTGAATTACTTTCAATTAAAGAGTTTGTTCTTTAAAAATACAAGTGTTGAGTGTTGTCTAGTACATGTCAATGCCACATTTATATAATATATATCGGCATACACATTTGCTACAGTTTTTTTTCAAAAATTGTTTAATTTAAGCAGAGCTGCAATAGCTGTTACAGTTTAGTTCAGTACAGTGCAGTCCAAAATCACAGGTAGATTTCGGTGTCAGTTTTTCCAAAATGTATTTTCGAATACCAAAATATGCGCGATTAATACGGTTACAATAATTTCAATCAAAATGTGTAAATATTGCGAATTCATATATAATTATACAGTAGTGGCTTTCGTCGTTGTTCATTGATTTCATTTAAGTGCATGACATTCAATTATAACAGTAATTTACTAGCTTTGCCCGCAACTTCATCCGAGTGGTATTCTAAAATAAAAGTAGCTTAAGTTACTCCAGCTTACATCAGCTATCTGCCAGTGTGATTCCCATCAAAATCGGTCCAGTCCGTCCAGAGATTAGCCAGAATAAACAAATAGATACATACAAATGTTACTTTGCTATATGTAGCGTGTATACGAATATATACATTTAGTAAAAAGCGGTTATTTGAATATTGCAAATGGACACTTCAATTTTATTTGTTTCTATAGATTTTCTTCTAATTTAAAAGAAGCAACAAAACTTCATTTATTAAATTAGTATAAATTTATATTCTATAAGACCTTTCCTCGACACTGTTATAAGATGTTGGTAAAATGTTATAATAAGATATAATTGTGAAATCTTGAAATTGATTTAAAAATAAAAGAAAGCCCACTAAGTTTCATGCACCGATTATTCTCAGATCTGAGGCATTAACTTTACTCAACCGGTGGTAAATTGTTTTACGTTCAAAAAATGAAGCTTGTAACTTCTTACTTAGACTGACTATGACTGACTGACAAGTATGTAAATGACATAGTGACAAGTTCGAATTTTAATTTTCTATTTTTTACATGTTCTATACTGATCCGCCTATTAATATTAATAGCGACCCTAGGCGAAAAGGAAGAGGGTACTCTAACCCTGAGATAGTTGCAAACCTACATAAGGCCGCAAGGCCATCCCTTTTGGGATTTGAACCTCGGCCAGCTTGTGACATCAGACCTGACGATTTTTAGCAGAAATTTTAAATTTATTGTAATTATTTCTATTTATCTAAGTATGATGAGTGGCATGTGTTATCAAACGCTAAATCTCTAAAATGACAAAAATATTGATAAATAACTAATTGTTATAGGTTCTTTCGACCCACTATAGTATAATTTCAAGATATAGTAACAACAAATATAAGTTTTCATAAGCGTATTAAAATTTAGAACGCATGGCTTAGCGGTCAAAGTGCTTGAACAGTTTTCAAGAAGCGCGGGTTCAAATCCCGCTGCGTTCAAATTTTTATACGTTTTCTAAATATGTCTTTTTCCATTTCCTTAGTGTGCGAATAACAATTTAAAAAATGTTATAAGAATATAATATATATTCTAATATTTATAAACATTTATATAATTTATCATTGAAAGCTTTTAAGAAATCCAGTACTATAATAATTTTATTTAATTCATTAATAAGAAATATACTGGAGTATTGCTCAATACTTTGGAACCCATATTATGAAGCGCATTACAATAGAGTAGAACGAGAACAAAAAACATTTTTGAGACTATTATCCTATAAAGATCAAATTCCCAATGAGCCTTCATTCTCAATGAGATGAGAATCTTTGTTTTTTACACAAATTATTATCACTAGATATTGATTGTCAGAGACTTTTAAAATAATTAAATATTTTAATCTAAGGATTTACAATAGGTCTAAGGACCATACAATTCAAGATTAAGCGCAAAATTTTAGAACTAAGTTCCCAAGAACAAATTTAGATTTTGAATACTCCATTAAACAGAGCTGGAAAATCTTGTAACCAATTATCAAATTATTTTCATTTTGACATATTTAATAACTCGCTTTATTCTTATAAAGGTCAACTGAAGTATTTTTTAAGAAATAAAAAGACTTATGTCTTATACTCACTTATTATCAGTTTTTATTTTGTTTCTTTCCTTTCATTTTATGTTTGGATTTGTAATTTATTTTTATTTTCAGTTTTTTTTTTACTTATTCTAGAGATTAACTTTTCAGTTTTAAAATTATTATTATTTACTAATAACCTGTTTTTTGTATCGGCAATAGTTGTATTTTTTTTTGTTTAAGTGAGCAACACATTTTTATTTCCATGATGTGCCTGTAATTGCAATATACTATGTAATAACGTGTATATATGTGTGCCATATAAAATGTATTCATAGTATGTAGCGTTGGCTTCCTAATAAATAAATAAATATAATAAAAAACCCAAAACCAATGATTTTGTCTGTGTTTGTCTGTGTCCATGCATTTGTACACGCTTATCACAAAAATGGCTTAATCTACTTAAATGCCATTTTGTGTTTTGGTAATTTTCCCTCAACATTTAGTGTATACTTTATTTCACCTAGTTCATAAATAAAGTAAAAATGGAAAGTTACAAGGACAAACAAAAAAAATAACTGTTTTATGAAATTAGCTGTAATTTTAACTTATACAGGCGAAGCCGCGAGTCGCTATTATAATACATTTTCTGTTATATTTTCATATATATTCCCAAAAACTTATGTAAAAGTACAAAAATCGAAGCTTGAGGCTTGACTTTGAGCCGGTTGAGGGTTAACCGTTTAAGCATCAAGCATATAAACATATAACGATGTTACTTAAAAACCTTTTACTTGGCATAATTTTATAATATTTATTGCTAAAAATGAATATTTTTTTTGTTGGAACGCTTTTTACCGCATTACCACAATAACAGAAATCAACCCTTGATATTATTCTGAATATATAAATTCCTCTGAATGGGAATTGAACTTACAACTAATCACGTTTATAGTAAGACTCTGCCTCACTGTGCCACTTATGTATACAGGAGAAGTATATGTTTCTGCAATACCATATTCTTAGTAGTGACGTTGACCTGATTTCGCTCTGCCTTTTAGGGCCGTTTTATTACTACGAATAACCTTAAAATACGCTTCATAACCCGCGTTTCTATGAAAACGATTGCAATAAATGCTATTATTAGAAATATGTAGAAAGTGGTATGATCTTGGGACTTTTAGTTAGCTTAAATTTATCTATTGGATGTAGGTATAATTTACGTTGTACTAGTCGATGCCCGCAACTCCGTTTACCTGAACTCAAAGACTTTATGAAATAACTAGCTTACTGATGATGTTCCAGAGGATGCTTTTTGTGCAGCTTAACACTTTTCTGTTTCCGTTTACGAAAAAAACCTAGTGACATTCTGTTCTCGATTTTCAAACCGAATTCCAGAACCAAAAAGATTCCAGACCAAATTCCTTTCCAGAGATATTGAATGTCTGAACTCAATGCTCATCTTTGTCTTACAAGAGTGGAGAAAACGAAAATAAATTAAAATAATCGTTTTCCCGAGTAAGGATGGAACCCTTAATAACTTACTGCGTTTACAGTAAGACGGCGTTGAGTTCCGCCACTAAATGCGCAATATATTATATATAATCTTTATTTCTGTAATATAAAGTATTAACACTCGGTTTTAATACGCGGGAAAACTTTGTTCGTGACAAACAAAGTACATTCTCTTTCCAAAAATATGTTTCTCAACAATGATAATCATAACCATTTTCTAATATTAGAATCTCGCTAACAAAATGTCCTAGGTAAAAAATATTTAAATTTAAAATACAAAAACTATGGTAGATTTTAACTAAAAATATACAAACGCGGAGAAATTGGTGACTACTTAAAAAACCACTACATAAATACACTTATCTATGTAATTTTTATAAATATAACTAAGCTTTAACTAAGCTTTAAAAATATTGCCACGTGAAAGCATTTATATCTGATGGTATTAATGTTTACATTTGCCCCTAATGACTCCACCTTAATTCAATTGTTGGTTCGTTTGATGGAACTAGTCTGTTGCGGTCTTACGGTTGTGAAGTGTTTCTATATTTAATGTGTTTGGAAAGCTTTAATGCAGCTTTCGTGTAATTGTCTATTTAAGTTTAATAATATAAATAATGTGAATGTTGTGGGTGGAACGGTGCATCATGTAGTGCATTGAGGTTTTCGCACTCGTTCTTCTCAGGTCTGAGGCATTAACTTTAGTGAACCGGTGGTAAATTGTTTGACGTTCAAAAACTGAAGCATGTAACTTCTTCTTCTTATTATTGTTAATAAAATATTTGACTTTGAGTTTTATAAAAGAAATGTGAAACAGTAATTGAGATGTTGATTTTTACATATCTTATCGGATTTTTTGTCAATGACTGGCTAAAATCTTTTAGGTACCCTAGAAAGTTAGATTTAGTAATCTAAGTAAGTGCTGCAACAAAATTATAGAAAACCACTGAACTTTCTGAAATTTCAATTAACAACTTTTGGTATTTATTTATTTGTAATTTTTTTTTAATTTGTACAATTGAAAGGGCATAATCGCTACCAAATGGATTTTTATTAGTTTAAGATCTAATCGAAAGATTTTTTTAAATATTATAGGACGCGTACGTACGCAATTTGGGCTTTTGTATAGTAATGATGTCTAAAAAAGCAGTAATCCTAATAAAAACATTAATGTGAGAATGGGAGCAAGGTTCAATATTGAAAACACTGCTAATAACAATGCATATTATGCATCAAACTTTAAATTGTGAGAAAAATTACATTTTACTTCCCACTTAAATATTTACTAAAAATATAAAAAATAAACTATTATCATTTTACTAATATATACGCTGTTACTATCAATAATTTAATATGAAAGTGCAGTGTATGTTACATTATACCAAAATTGTAACTTGCGAACGAATTTTGATGACAGTTTGAAAAAACTTAGACTAACTAGCTCATTATTAATTGTCAATAAAAGAATATTTTGTAAGTATACAACATTGAATACCTCAAACAGTCAAGTGATCCTAAAGCAGAGACAGCTTTACGCTTTTTCCCGCATACATATTGGACAGTTAACGACAATGTAGTGTCACGACACTCCGTTCTCCGCTTTCCGCCGGAATTTGACACATCACTTGTTCAGTGGCAGAGACTTCAACGCCCCATTTTGTCTTGCTCCCGGGACTAGAAATGAACATAACTAAATTATTATAATTCCCCCTAGTGGGAACTGTACGCACTACCAAAAGTTTTTACAGACAGACGCCGCCCAACTAAAATAGCCTCAAATTTTTTTTTATGAAAATTATAATATAATAAACATATATATTATATACCATATTCATGTGAATAATGAAATGAAAAACTTTTCAAGCCGCCTCACATTACCTGCAGCCGCATACCAACCGCATCGAAAATTTAATACCGAACGCAATTATTACTGGAGCCGCCGTAGTTTTTTTATAAACATTACTGCATTTTTTTATTTTTACATCAATTTGATTTAAATCGTAGCATTGAGTGTTATTATATCTGTCTTATTTGATATGTTATCTAGATTTTTAAGGCTACCGTGACACAGTGGAGCAGGGTCTGACTATAAACACATTTAGTTGTGGGTTCAATTCCTATTCGGGGAAATGATTATATTTAAATTAGTTTCTTTTATCCGCTTTGGTAAAACTTCAACCCCTTCATAAACAATGTTAATATTTTATACACTATGATGTACAATATTACACTATAATTTTGCTTTTGATTAACTCTTGGAAGAACGTCTAAATAGGTACAAATTTTATAGTTCTTGGTTAAATTAAATAATACTGGAGCTGATTTCCATTATATGCAGCGTTTTCATCAAATAAAAACTTTTGAAAACAGGGATTAGTTATTGGATTTGTACTGCTTATTTATTTATTAGTTTACAAAAGTACAATTACAGTATTATAAAATAAGATTGGCGCGTTCAAGATAGATTTATAAGAAATAAAGCTTCCGTTTGTATGTTTGTTACAATAAATACCACATGTTAACATATTTTGTGTATGAAACAATTTAAAAAAAACAAACGATATTTGCAATTTCATACAAAAAACTTATAAAATGTACGTGTGTGTAAATGAAATAAATGAAATTACAATCATATTTAATTTTAGTTAGAAGTTAGAACAATAAGAACCCTGTTACAACTGTACTAAGTATTGAGCGTGATTTCTACAAACTACTAAGCTCTTAAAACCTTCAAACATAAGCATATAAACAGTTTTATATCCAGATCACATATCAGTTTCACTTAGAAGACACAGGAAATTTAGAGGTATTACTTGCCACCCTTCGTCGACTAAATAAATCAGTCTGAGCGAACTGGCCGGAAGCCAGGGTTTGCCAACTTTTAACATCAGTTAATCTAACACAGGGGCCGTTGGCGGCAATTCAAGCTTTTTTTTTAATTTTGGCACTGGCACGAAAATAAAAACCCAGCACCTTAATTGCTGTGACCCGAATTGGCGCTTCCTTCGTATGGTTGGTGTTTAATTAAAAAATAAATAAAGTCCTTACAGGATACGAATTTTAAACGGGCTTGAAAGACTTAGTTCTTAGGAATATTTTGTTTTAAAGAAGTTTTGTTTTTTTTTTCTTAAGTTCTTTAATTCCTAATTAGTACAGGTGAATTAAGAAAATGTAATGTATAAGTCTTTGTGACGACAAATGATGAAAGTAATTTACCACCTATTGACATTGAATTTTGGACTCAAAATTATTACAGCTTACTTTAAGATGGTAGTTTTCATATCTCTTAGATATGCACATCAAATATTTTAGACAATTGTTATATTTTTTTTCAACTTCATGTTTTTCCTCTCGGCAGACAAAGAGGACCTAAAGACACTCCATTCTCCGCTTTTTACTAGAATTAGATATATTGCGTATTGAATGTCGTAACTCAACGTTTATATTTGTCTCTGTGGAAAAAAAAAATTATAACAGTACACACATAACCATTCTCTCAAGCCTTCATGTAAATTTTAATAGAGAAGAAAGTTGAACACTTGCTACCACTGGGAAACACTCCTTAAAAATTCTAAATTTTAAACTCACCACACCAGAAGATGAGGTACTATCAGCTCAATGTACAACGATATAGGGCAGTACGAGGCAACTAAGAAAACGATGGCGCTAGTTTCGTATAATAATTCAATCCATTCCAACAGAATTCTCTAATTTAATCAACTAACAGATGAATGCCACCTGTGAACACGAACTACAGTAAAGTGTTCGAAACGTCTTGTTTTCCGAAATGAATTTTCCAATAATAACATATACACGAATAAATAATTTCTTTTAAAATGTATAAAAATCATGAAAACCAAAGACCACTTATTCAGCTATTTTCACTATAATAATAATAGTATGCCTATATTGTTTCATTCACTGTTAGCAACTACGAGTATAGTATGGAGGGGAAACGCTGTACCACCAGGATAAAAAACATATTTTAGGTGGCGTCCTGTAACTGAACTAATTTGTCATTGAAAAACAGCTACAAGTTTTATCCCATACCAGGTAGACATGGAGAAGAGCTTAATATCAGGACACTAGGTTCTCCGTTTTCTGCATGAAATCAAGACATTGTGAGTTGATTGGTGGAATTCAATCATTTTAAATATAGTCACTACCCTGAGTGGAAATCGAACCCAGAACCGATCGTGCTTATGGCAATAAGACGGTGTCCCACTGCACCACGATGGCCTTTGGATTGTTATAAAAAATTATAATTTACTTTTCATTCATTTATTCATTTTAATTTAATTTATTATATATTAAGCTTATACCGTGTATTTTTTAAGTTACATATCCCACCTCTATAGCAAGGTAGGTAGTAAAACAGTTAAAAGCCCCACCATCCTACTCATATTCTTCTGTGTCAGTATTGGGGATCCGTGCCCCAATACCAATAATGATTAACAAAACGGTGGGACGTTCGAAATAATTTTGGTATATATATTTTATTTCTTGTAAATACTTTTTAATAAAAGAAACTAACACTAATATTCAAAAAATATTTAGAATAAAAACTTCGTACTTGCATACTGCTAATACTATTTTACGTAAAAGAATTTACAAAAAGAAGTTAGAGATGAAGCTTTAAGTACATTTGTTTCATTTTATTTAAGAAATAAAAAGCAACCCTGCAATGTAATACTAGCACAAATGATTGCAATTTTAAACAGTATACAGCAAAATAGAAAAACTTAATGGTTGCGCTTCAAATGGCACGGCGTGTACCGCACCTTAAGTAAATAATGTCTTGTACACTTAGGAATAAGATTTCAGAGT
Source organism: Podotricha telesiphe (assembly GCA_038994665.1). Classification (NCBI taxonomy): domain Eukaryota; kingdom Metazoa; phylum Arthropoda; class Insecta; order Lepidoptera; family Nymphalidae; genus Podotricha; species Podotricha telesiphe. The sequence goes on from JAOYRR010000480.1 coordinate 264,799, forward strand.
TCTTTGGTTCAATAAAAACAGCAAAGATTTATTGCATTGCATATACTGAATTTCTTTACATTGCGGAATGGCATAGCGTCTAACTGCAAACGTGATTTTGGGATTTGGGTTCGATTCTCCACTTGGGGGCGAAGAAACTAAAATGGTAGCGAAAAAAAAATATATATATTTAAATTATTTTCATTTGTTCCTGGTACATGACAAAGCGCGGCGTTGAGTTCCGCCACTCAACACGCAATGTCATGAATTCTGAAATTAAATAAATGATTGCTTTGACACTAGCTTATCTATGATTAAAGTGCTATACGGGAAAGAGCATGATTCTTATTCATAATATAGACAGAGAAAACATTTGAGACAATTGTGGCATAGCAAGCAAGCTGTCCCACTTCCGACTGTAAACACAATTGGTTGTGGGTTTAACTCCGGCACTAAACACACAATTTCCGGGGTCGTAAAATCGAGAACGGAGTGTCTTGACACTAGATTCTCACAATGTACCCTGAAGCTGTAAAATAAGCGTTTATATTATTAACGTCCCATACATTTGTTAGCGGTTGTGAAAATTTCTACCAAGCCAACCATTTTATTAAGAAATGTGACCAGTGTGCTGATATCAATTATTAAGACTAAACGTTGCTATGGATACTATGATTTCTCGAGGGAACGAAACGTACTAAATTCTTAATACTTGTTTGGTTTCCGTTTTTTGTTCGCCCAAAAAAATGTGGGCGGAGTTGAGTTTACAAAGAAATCGGCAAACGCAAGTTAGATAAATAATTCAAATTAGCATTGTGTTTTTAAAGATTCATCGTCATACGATATGCTTTTGGTTTTGTATATATCTATGTTTTGAAAAAAAGATATCTAAAATAGATATAAAAAAGATATATAAAATTTTTATACGTTTTCTAAATATGTATTTTTCAATTTCCTTAGTGTGGGAATAACACTTTAAAAAAATGTAAAAAAAATATATATCTATGTTTTTCTAAACTTCACGTATCTCACACATAGCACACTTTGGTAGTCTCTTTCCTTCCAATTATGAAACTGGTATTTATCAGGTCAGTACGGCCACCAGTCTCTCACATTAGAATTTTTTTCTCCACCATTGCATATCACATTTTGTGAAATAGTTATTAAGACCAAGGATTGTGAGAAGAATAAAATATATATGTATATATTAATATAGGCTCTGAATCTCATATTTGGTATTCATAAAAATATTATATATGTATACCAAATCTGGATTTTATAATGAATTTTATATATTTGAGGCCGTCGTGGCGCAGTGGGATAGCGTTAGACTGTAAACGCGATTGGTTATGGATTCGATCCCCACTCGGAATAATAATTATATTTAAATTATTTTCGCTCTCGTACAAGACAACGCGGGGTTGAGTTCCGCCACCCAACACGCAATGTGTCAACGTCAGGCGAAAAGTGTAGAACGGAGTGTCTTGACACTAGGTTCTCTGTGACTATCCTGCTTTGCGGGAAAATCGTGAAGTGAAAGAAGAAATATATTTAAAGAATCACTCCTATTCTAAGCATTTATAGACTGCATGCTGAGTGGTGAAATCTGATTGCTTGTTGTATTTGCCTGAAAAGGAAATGGTATTTTAAAAATATTTAAAAAAAAATCATCGCCTTTACTCAGGTACATATAATTGCACAACAATGACGTCATAGATTTATATACTAGTGTGCCGCAACTTAATTTTTGAACTTTAAGCGAAGGACACAATATTTCAATTAACTGCATTAACAAAGTAGCTTTGAGACTGGAAAACCTATTTTACTGGTCCATTCCTTTGTTAAAAAAATCCAGGTTAGCTTATTCTATATCAGTACTGAGTTAGTAAAATAATAATTTTATATACTTACTCATATATTGACAAGTTGTAATTGTTTCTTCGTAGAAAATAGAACCTACATACAGTAAATTGTAGGCCACAACTAACATTTTCACTATTAACTAAAAATATGATAATATAAAATGTGCTTCCATTAAATGTAATGTAACTTAAGCAGTTAATTAAAACGTAAAACGCTCTCTGTACAACAAATATTCAAAGCGGAAGATTAGTACTACACTATTCTAATAAGGTGCCTTGTACTGCATTTTCTCAAAGAAATACATAACTTTATAGTTTTAATATAAATGCAAAGTTGTCTATGATCTTCTATTCGTTTATTCGTTGTTATTTTGTAATAATCGACTTGTATACTGTGACTTTTATATATTTTCTACGTGTATGTGAAGTGAACTGATAAAGTGAACAAACTGTTGGATTTTGTTTGGATTTATGAAAAAAATCACTTCAATTTTAAATTAATATAAATCTATAGGTTTCATTTTATATATAGATATATCTAGATAATATAATGTAGTGATGTATCACTTCGTTTTTCTTAGTTTTTAAATAGTTCAATAATGCTTTGCTGTGAAGTAAGTTCAAAGTGGGTTCAAATGATATTTGATTTTTTCCAGGTTATGCTTTACCCCCAACTTTTCCAAAGGCAGAGTAGGCAGAGGGATCTTAGTCTCAAGACACTCCATTCGCCATTTTCCGACCGAATCTGAGACATTACGAGTTGAGTGATGAAACTCAACGCCACGCCTTTTCTTGTCACCAGAGCGGGAAATTAAAGTATAATCATTCCCCCGAGTGGAAATCGAACCCACAACCATTGCATATACAGAAAGACGTTGGCACACTGCGGCACGATATCCTTTTTATGTATTTGTAATATAAGAAACAGTTTTGTAAAAAGAAATATCCCTTATTAAAATTAAAAGTCACGACCCTGTACTAAATATATTTTTGTTATTGAATTTTTTGTTAGGCTCCTAAATTACCACTAAAGATATGGTAAAATTTTTTTTCGATATTTCTTATAACTTATTATATAATTTCTATATAAGTATATGATCTAAAATATGTAACAATACTGTATACATCGTCATTAATGAGCATAATGTAAAAAACTGTAACAAAACACTAGGTCGTATAAAAGTTATTCTATAGTTTGATTTCGACACTTCATTACTATACTATACTATATAACATTTTAGAAGTATGTTACAATTTGCAGTATACATAGTAAAATTCAAATTGTACCCACATGGAACCCGTGTGGGCAGTTAACAGGTTGACTTGTATAGTTCTGCTACGTTAAGCTTTCCAGTATAAGATATAAACTTAAAGCTTTTTTAAATGAACATAATTATAAGCTTAATGGAGAGCAGAGTGTTTTAACACTACCGAGTGTCCTTTATAATGAGACGTATGGTTAAAGTCGAAGTAGTATATAGAGTAGTTTCATTTAATTTGGTACTTTAGAATAGTGTCATTTAATTTGTGTAAAACACGCGATGTAGTGGGACAGCGACAGGCTGGAAATGCGATAGTTGTGAGTTCGTTTTCCACTAGAGGGAATGATAACGTTCCGTTAAACAATACGCAATGTCTCGATTGGTAGTGCAAAGTGGAGAACAGTGTGTCCTTACACTAAGTTCTCTCTGACTATCCTGCTATGTGGAAAAAAGCCTATAGGTGAAAAAAACAAAAAAGAATCCCGAAGGTTCCCAAACTTATTAAGCTTATTATGTTATCACCGCGCATTATCTGCGTCCCGCGGAGCAAGTTTAAACAAAAGTATAAAAGATGGTTTTAAATGATGTCGTGAAATGCACTCTCCATTACTTTTACATTCTTCTAACAATTTGATACTCGAATTAAATTTGTTTTTATACTCTAATGAAGCTAGAAAATAGAGACATTTCTTAATAATCTCTGTAGCTTAGTTATTTATACCATACCATATACAATGAAGATCGTAGCGCATAAACAGATCTACTATATTGAACTGCGCGTGCAAACACGAGACGACTTGGTGCAATAATAACGTTGCAGGTGAACTTTGAATATTTGCAGTATGCATTGTCTGGGGTATCATTATATATATTACTGAGATTCTTATAGTAATAGTTAAAAAATATGACAAAATTTGGAAGTTGTACTCCAATTTTTTTTAAGTTTTTCCAGTTATTTCATTGTTTTACGGTAAGGCCGCCGAAAATACGAAACCGCTTCAGATCACGGGTCCCTAGTACAATATAAAATATTCTAATCTAAAACCATAACAAGGTTTTTACGAATTCTAATAAACGTAAAGCCCAAAATCAAATAAAACAAATCTGAAATCTAATAGTATCTCAAGGGCGCGCTATTGGTCGCGGCCGGCAGGTGCGCCACCTAATAAATCAGATGATACAGCCTGTTCAAAAATATATTTTTTTGTTCGTTTTTTTTTATATAGTTACATGAGTTATTGAGTTCTGAGCTTTATAGAATATGATAACAAATATATATTAATTTTAATATTATTGTAGCTTAATTATCCTTTAAGATTATTCTTAAAGTAAGCTCAAATGCAGATTACTTGTTCACCTCAACAAAACACAACCATTCGTTTTTGGAATGGAAATTTGATAATTTTTATCATACACTGTTATTCACATTAGAATCCACAGATAATGTGTACAGTATGATACAATCGTAATTAAAAATTAAAATTATATATATATATATATATATATCAGCTAAAAACTAACCAAAGTATAATAAAAAAGTACGGCAGTTAAATACAACAAGTGGAGAATGAAGCAATTTATTTCTAGAAGTAATAAACCTTAAAAATTACTATTTGCTTGCAACTTATAATCGCGAGAAACAGCATTATTTTCATACTTAGCTACGGATAAGACTTTATTTATTACGTCAGACGTTGACTAAGGTAAAATTTTCGAGATAAACTTACTAACTTAATATAAAATATTATACTCGTAACATTTTCAGTTTTACGCGATACAATTGTTGTGCTTGAAGATTCTTGCGACTGACAAATTGTTGGACATAATTACCGTATTTTATAGTATACATTAATGATAATTTTTAATAAACTTTCATAGCAAACACAGGAATTCATTGTTTTTGTCTATTTTTAAAGGTAAAACTGCCGTAATATTAGAGGCGTTAGTACCAATTTCATAAAAGTATGAGTAAAATAGTAATTAGCCACCATTTCAGTATTAAATTATATATTTTTTTTAATACTATAAACCTAAAAGGCTTATAAGTTATGAGTGAGCCCAAAGGTTGAGATATGTTTCAAAAGTAATATAGTTATTGTTTGTCTTTTTTTCCGTTTACTCGGAGAAAAATGCGCTAAGATCCATTTTAGAGACACTGAGTTCTAGATAGGATGGTTTTAACGCAATCCCCCAAGCTGGGTTTCAACACACTATCAACTTTTAGTTATATATATTCTAACTCTGACAATAAATCTTTAGATAACGTAGATATTAACAAAATTATAATGTTTTTTTTTAACGATTTTCAAACCTTCTGTATATATAAAACTATAGAATAGAAAGTGCAGTAGTGAGACCGTCGTATGTGGCGCTCATGTTATTTTAATAAACACTCGTTTCAATTCTTATTAATTTTATTTTTTTATATCTCGTATAATAGAATGAAATAGCTATAAATTTATTTTAAATTTAATGTTCTTTTATGAATTATTAGTGTATTTTGTTATTTATGTTCAAAATGGCTTCCGTTGTTGGTTTTATGGATGAAAATGAATTTTAGATGAGGGGTACATCATTTTTGCTTCACGCTTCCCGCATATCAGAGTAGTGAGAGAAAACCAGGGCGGGAAAATTAAAATAATTAAAATATTCCACCGAATCGAACCGACAACCATCTCATTCAACAATAGAACACCATCATTTCCATCAACATCATTAATTTTTCACGATTTTCCGCATATCAGGTTAGTCAGAGAGAACCTAGTGTCAAAACACTTGTTCTTTTGGTCTAAAGCGAAAAAATTAAATAGTTTAAGTTTAATCATTTCAACTAGTGAGAATTGAACCCACAACTAATCACGTTCACAGTCAGACGCTGCACCACTGCGAAAATGAAAATAAAAATATATTACATGAAATATACTTATATATTTTTGTATTTTATATACACTTTTTTTTTTTTGTTCGTTATACGTAAGTAACGTAATACGAAAAAAAATACGAAAAAATAATCTCAACGGAAGTTTATTGAAAGTGTCAAAATCTAAGTAGCCCTAGTAATAAAATTTAATAGCTTCATATCTGTTCTCTACTGTAACTAATTATTTACTAAGCCATAAATGATAAAAGTCGGCGCGTTTGACAGATAATAAAATAGGTTGAAGTTAAAATAAGGAAAAAACCATTAAACGAGAGTTATAATAACATCATTATAGCACAGTGGAGAGTATGATGTAACTTTGTGATACCCACTTTGGTTCCCATAAATATTTATCTTATTGTTTTTTTTTTTTCATTTCGATTGTTTTAATTTATTTAACTGTTTTTTTTTCTATTTGTGGATGTACAATAAAGATTTTTTATTATTATTATTATTTTATAATTCATTTAAATTTCCTGGTTCAAGTCGAATATTGGGCGGCGTTAACTTTCGCCTAAATACATGCAACGTTTTTTTAAATGGGCGGAAGGTGAACGAATATCTTCTTCCACACTTAGTCTTATTTGTTAAATTATTGATATGAATATTATTAAGTTTTATTTATTATAAAACGTTTATCGCCAATATTTATTCTAAGAAAATTACCTAAAACGGGCACAGGCAATAATGTAAATAAAATAGTCAGTGTCAGTTGAGTTGATATAATAAAAATCATTCTCGATCAATCACTCAAATTACTAAGCCGTGGAAAACGGAGAAAACAATCAATACCTCTCTCTGTCTTTTTTACATAAAATTAGAAACGTTTTAACATAAAATAGTGATGTTATTTATAATGACGATAACAGTCGAACGGATGTTCCATTCACATTGCACCTTTGTGTTTCAGAAAGAATACTAAGCTCTGATCAATGAAACACAATACTAAAATCTATATCATATTATTCAATGTATAACAGTGAATTTATCTTCACGCAGTGGGATTGTAAACACGATGGGAAGTGTGCTCGTTTCCCGCTCGGGGAAATGGTAATATTTAAATCATGTTAATTTCAATCGCTCTAATAAATCAAAGCGCAGCGTTATTCAAAAACGTAATGTTTCGAATTCAGATGGTAAATGGAGAACGGAGTGCCTTGACACTAGATTCTCTCTGCCACCCAGTTATAAGACAAAGGGCTTAAGTTGAAAGAAATAAGTAGGTACAACAGTATAGTAGACGTCTTGTTCAATCTACCATGAGTTATTATAAGAGTCATTGAACATCCCGCTTTAAATATCCTGCCTACAGATAACAGTTCATTAAAAGGAAATCGTCTTGACAGAGAATAATCAGCACTGATGCATAAACCCGATATATACAGCTAGAGTGACCATAATATATTTGAATAACTTAATTCTATACAAATAAATAAAATTGGAGTGCCTGATTGGAATATTAAAATAACCGCCTTTTACAAAATACAATATGAATACATGGTGCATATACCAAAAACTTTTTTGACTATTTTTGTCTGTTGGTCTGTTTATTTCTGCTAGTCTCTAAAATGGCTATGCTGATTTTGACGGGACTTTCACTGGTAGATAGCTGGTTAGGCTATTTTTATTTTAGAATTCCAAGTGGAGGAAGTCGCAGGCAAAGCTACTTACATATAAAAATATAACTTGCTCCTCTTGGACTCTGTTCAAGTTATCTTGGATTCCAAGCCGTGTTAATATTGCTACTTTGAAAACGTTGAAGACATTGTGACGGAGTGGGACAGCGTATAACAGTAAACTAGATTGGTTGTGGGTTCGATTCAGACTCGGTGGAATAATCACAATTTAATTATTTTCATTTCTTCGCTCTTGTAAACAAGACCGATAGTGGAGAATGTCCCTGATGTGCGGGAGAAACTGTGAAGCTGGTGGTAAAAACGTTATTCAGTGTCTAAATATTTTTCTTATTTTAATGCTAATGTTATGGGACCGAGGTCTGTTTACAAATATTAGGAAGTGAAATAATTCTTTTACAAAAAGCTTAGATGGAGATAAGATGAAGGATGGTGCTATGGAAAGCGTCTCACTACAAATATGATAGGTGGGCAATATCCACTCGGGGGATTTTTTATTGCCCGCTCTATACAAAGCGTGGCGTTGATTTCTGCCACTCAATTAAATCTCCACACTTGTCTCGAAATGTCAAATATATCTGATAGTCTTGGAAGTTACATTGATTTGAAGTTTAAAATAACGCTGAACGCTGCTGTATACACAAAATGCATCATTGGATCAAATTTGAATTAGTTTTTAATTAATTTTACATAAAACTATCATGGTAGAAATTAGGGACAGAATTAATGATTTATTAGGACTGTCCGATCGTTAGTCAACCCTGTGAAATCAGATGCAAGTTGTTTAAAATATTCCTAATCGAATAAAATTACAATTAAAAAAAAAACGAATAAAATTGGAAAACTATCCCAAAATTTACAGGAATATAACACACCCTACACATACTGCATCGTGTGGCGTCTCAATGTTTACACCTACAGTGGCCATCAAAGTGCATTGACGATTTATTAATGGTAATCTGGGAAGAAATTAGGATGCGAGCTCATTACCATAATTTAATGGGTCTGTTCGATTTTGTTTACATTATTAAGGTAACGCTTAATTTAAAATAGAGCAACTACTTAATTGACGCCAACATGGCGTGTACTGGAATTATCTGACTTTATATCTACATATATTTTTTTCTCAGTTTCATTAAAGAAATACGGCGATGGGTTCCGTCAAACAACACGCAAAGTATCTTGAATTGTAGGAACGTCAATAACAAAGTATTTTATTACTATGCTCTCGCTAAGTGCGGGTGACATGGGACGGGTGAAATTATGAAAAAATACAAATTAATTCAAGTAACTTCTACAATGACACCATTTCGGCGCAGTGAGACTGCGTCTGACTGTAAACGCGATTGGCTGTGGGTTCGATTCCTACTCGGGGAATGATTATATTTAATAATTTTCATTGATCCGCCCTGGTGTTGAGACAAAAAGGTGGAGAACGCAGTGTCTTCACACTAGTTTACAAAGCGTGAAGCTGAAAAATAAAGGGTTGCCTTTTAAAATATTAATTTAATTAGTTATAGCACTTACTTCTGTAAAGAAATATGACAAGTATTATAATATTCAATTAAACTCGCTAAGCTCTTTTTAGCCTCAACTTTTGAAAAACAAAATAAATGCCTCATTCTTTTGGATTTAGAGGAAACGTTGACATAAAAATGTTAATACAATATTATATTTACACAAATATCGCATATTTTATATATTTTTAAAAATATATATTTTTTTATATAAAAATATCAAACAATCAACGTTAGATGAGACTTAAATTTTTATCTCATTAATAATATTATATATACTAGCGACCCGCTCGCGGTTTCGCCTGTGTAAATTACATGACTAAACTAATTAATTTTTCGCCCGCTTGCGATCTAACTTAAATCACAAACTATGCTTAAATTTGAAATTTAAATAGTTGTAACTTTTTTGTTTATAAACCGATTGAAATTAAATAAACACCAAATCTTAAGGGAAGCTTAACACAATACAATAGTTAAATTGCACTACAATCGGTAACGGTTCTATTATATTCATAAATAAATATATATTATAGGCCCTAATATATATATTTTTTATAAATTTTCCATGTACAGGCAGCGATCAGTTATATATAATATAGTATGAATAGACAAGTGAAGCTAATAAAATTGTATTATAAAAGGTCGAATAAATTTGGAATTTTACACAATGTCTACAAAACTAGCAATAGATTGCCTAATTTTATATTTATACGTTTAGCATATCTATATTCCAGACTATTCGTACATCCACAAATTGTATTGAAAGGAAAGTTTCATATGATATAAAAGCTGTTGAAACTATAATTTCTATACCCATGTCAACTCGCATTCCACTTTGAGAAAAGCAATTTTTCTAAGAATCCAATACAAATCTCAAGTGCAAAGTTTTCTTTCTACGCAGTCTCAATAAATTATATTAGTAAGTTTTTTATTTATGTGTTCTTTGCGACCGTTTTACTTTACTACTAGCTAAAATGTCAGCAATGGCATAAACAAATGTAGCGAGAACTACAGTAGGTTATGACAATTACTTATACGCCGTCGTTGCTCAGTGATTGCAACTACTTACAAAAACGCAACGGTACTAGGTTTTATTCTCACAGGGAACGCTTATTTTAAAAATATATTTTTTTTTAGTGCTTTGGGATCACAATTATTTACAATATGTTATATTTTGATTTCGGAAAGTGGAGAACGGAGTATGGAGAAATAATGTATATATAAGAACAGTTTCTTTATAAAACGCAGCAGGTGCATTCAAATTACCAAAAAATGATCAAAATCAAATGTAATTTTCACTAATTTAAGATAAAAGACCTCTGAAAATCAAACCACCGCAATAAAGCGGCCTTTTTAAATGAACTTAAAATGGAAACAAGATGAAAAACAAAGAGCAAATCTTAAAATATAATGAATGAAATATGTCGCTTACGTCCCAAACAATGGATTTGATATTGTTCCTTACGCTCTTAGTAATAGGGTACATTGGAGGATTTCACAATTCATATGGCATCAAAAGACTCATTCTCCTAAAAGTCCTCTGGGCACTATAATAAAAACTCGTCGAAAATTTAAAAAAAAGAATTCCGCTTTCCCTACCCGCCTAATTACGTCCGCTGTGTCGCCTGCGAAGTCGCATTTTAGCTATTATTTTAGGGAGTTCCGCCTACATGTACATATTTAGTTTACAATTTGGTTTTGTATTCACCTGTATTTATATATATATACAGCTTCACGCTTTTCTCCGCATAGCAGGGTAGTCAGAGAGAGCCTAGTGTCAAGACACTCCACTCTCCACTTTCCTACCGAAATCGAGACATATATTAAATTTATGTTAGATTCACACTTAGGAATTACTCAGTCATTAGTTATTTTTGGTGTTGCACTTGTGAATATTTAAACGAAACAAGATAGATATTTTTATTTTTATTTATTATATTTTCTATTTTCTATTCAAACAAGAGAGCAAAAAATAAAAATAGTAATTGCGACGTTGATATCAGCCACTTAACACGTAATACCTCTAATACAGGCAAAATGCGGAGAACGGAGTATTTTAGCACAACAATTAGGTTTCGCTACTCACCCTGTTATAGGTGAAACAACGTGAAGCTTAAATAAGCAGCGTGTAATTAGACAAAACTGTGCCAAGGAAAACACATTTTTATATTTTAACTTATAAAAAATTGAACGCAGCGGGATTTGAACCCGCGCCTCTTGAAAACCGTTCTAGCGCTCTGACAGCTAATGCGTTCTACATCCAGCTACGTTGAAATTCTTATACGCTTATTACAACTTATATTTGTTGTTAGCATCTCTGTAGAGAGATTTTTACATATTTCTGCTACCTAAAGATTATTCTACGAACAAGTGTGTCCATAACACTTTAAAAATGTTAAAAATATACCAAGGTAAATTAAAATTCATTACAAATACCATATTTAAATATAATATCAAAGTTATGAATGGCTGTTTTTTTTTTCTCCTCAAGCGGAATAAGTCACTTATTATATGGTTCGGACCATAAAATGAGCTCCATAAATAATTCTCTCTTTCAATCACATAATACCTGTCGGAAAGTGAAGAACGGAGTGTCATGGCAATAGGTTCTCTCTGTTTCCTTATTATGCGGGTAATAATCTGCAACTAAAGTTGATATTTTTGTTAAAATATATTCTTACCTATGTATTTCTTGTCAATATCTGTACAAGTACTAAGGGATAAAGTCAGCGTGTTTTTATCGCGTTACCCCATAAAGATGTGCTCTTTGCCTTTAATTATTTACCATAATGATTTTAATCGCACCATATGTTTGCACCGCGTATATTAACTGTGAAACATTGTAGGCTAAAAATGGCATGAACATTTAAATTCACAGTTGATATCGCGTTATTGAACTAAGCGGAAGTTGTGTGAAACACAACCGATAAACATTTAGAAAAGTATAAATATAATATATGTATAATAAAATAAATTGCATTACGTTATGGGAAATGATCGTTTCTAGAAATAATCTATGGTTAGGTGAGTATTACAATTTATAAAATAAATGCACTCCCACTCCCGTATCCGCTCCCGCTGCCGCTTCCGGTTTCGATTCCGCTACCGTTCCCGCTTACGCTCCCCCTTTGAAAATAACTGATTAGCCATTGTAGTACATATTTTTGTAGTTTTATTTGTAGATACAATATTTACTTGGTAATGCTGTAACTAAGCTGTTCATTATGTTAGCTGTTAGGCGGTGTGAAGGTCCCCGGGACAGCAAGTATAATATATAATATAATAAAATAAATAGCATTATCTCATGCTAAAGGATCGTTCCCAGAAATATTCTATGGATAGTGAAAATTTGTAGTCTCTCTACAAACACTCTTAAATAACATTTTACTATCGTTATATGATAGTGAGTGGAAATTGAACCTGCAACCTTTACTGACAGAAACTTCCAAAATAAAAAGAAATAAAACAAAATTCCTTGTAAATTAATACCTAACCAGTAACATACGATAGTATCTAATGTTTTCGAAACACCAAACCTATCCATAACTAACTCGTTTTCTATTATTTTCTAATATATATGGCACTATTTCAGTATTTTAAATTAAACGCACTCAAATATTTGTATATTTAAACGAATAATTTTGAAATGATTCACTTGTAACTGACTAAATTGTTGTTATTAGATAGCTTATTTCATAACTTAACTTTAATAGGCCAAGGTATAACAAAAAAGTTCGTGTATTTGTTGTAATAAATGGACTTTTATTCAACTTGTACGTCATTACATTTATTTTTATGGCTTCTGAATGATGGTCATTTAAAATGTTAATTTTGGTAACGAATTGTGCCTCTTTAAAATGTTATTTGGGCGTCATATTGAGATGTATAAGAAAAATTAAAGTAATATCCCATAAAGTATTGTAACGGAACAACGTTCTACTATATTTCCAGACACATATATTATTTAATAGTGAAGCAGTTGGACATATTGTCATGTTTCAATGTACTCTTTTGTCTTTTTCATAATCCAATGGATGTATATATAAAAATATATATATGGTATAAAACTTTGATGTAACTCTATAAGAACGTAATGCTTAATTGGCTAGAGCGCTTAAATGAACTCCTAGAGGCCCGGGTTCTAATCCTGATACGATTAAATTTTTACACGTAATATATGTCTCATATTGTGAAAATTGTAAGACCAATTTAAATTTCATTTAAACTCTTCAAGTAGAGTTTTAAAATACAACCGCGCTTCGTTTTACTAGAACCTGGCAAACGAAAGTATTATCAATATTATATTTCTTCAACGAATGGAAATTGAACCCACATTCCTAAACGGTATTATTGCACCATTATTGCTCAAAGAAATTATAAAACAGAATATATAAATATTACAAGCTTATTATATTAACATTTTATTACTCAATACTAAATCAAACAGCCATTAATCTAATCGTGAAAGCAATGCAACAGTGTATTTAAAATATTTATTGCACAAATTCAATGTATATTTATTACTTACTATTCATCAATTCTATAGAACAAATCAGTTTAACGCCACACTTTGACGAGTTAGACTTATTCAAGATTAAATATTATCTATTTAAGTAGGCTTTGCATCGTCAATTTACATTTGTTTTATGTCAGTAATGTCAGTCCTATAGCAAGGTACCGTCGGCTCGGAAGGCAGGTCTGCTAAGAAGAGCCAGCGAAAAACTCATCAACTGCTCCTTTAAAAATGTTCAATAAATACAAAATTTAAACATTCTTTCTTATATTATTTGAAGCAACAATCATTAAAATAATTATGACTTCTAGTTAAAAAGTTAGTTAGTTAGTTCTAAATGAGAATATGAAAGTTGTGTAGTACATTATATTACAAAAAATATTAGGTTCAAGAACTAAACGAGCTTTTATGAACGAAGCAGTTGATATTTAGATAACTTTTAAACATTTGTACCTAGCGTAACTTGAACCAGCGCCTCATGGCTACCATCCAAGCGCCCTGGCCGCTAAGCCATACGTACTTATATCCAGCTACGTCACAATTATTACAGGCTTGTCACAACTTATTTTCATGGTTAACATCTCTGTACAAGAAAATATAAAAATGGCAAGAGCTGATGCTATTTATTGAATATTGTTAAAGTGTTATTTAAATATATTTGAATATATATTTCAAACTACTACTGAGCACATAGACTATATTTTTTTAGAAAACGGTAAAAAAAATTAACATAACGGGATTAAGTGAGCGATTAAGGGAACATGATCTAATCTGACCTAGAATGAAGATTTTACTCTATAGTTATTTAATAATCCTTTATAGCATCATGTGAAAAGAAAATATAATACCTTCAAAGTATATGAGGCCTGAGGCCATCGTGGCGCAGTGGGACAGCGGTTTCCCAGTCGGTTGTGGATTCAATGCCCTCTCGAAGGAATGTATATATATATATATATCGCTTCTTTGCGATAACAAAGTGGTATCTCGTGAAAATAGATTTTTTTTTATTTTGCTCGATATTCTAAGCCACGGTCTTGGGTTTCGTTTTCTACAAAAAAGACGTGAAGCTGAACAAATAGTAATTTAATCTTTTGGTTTTTAATCCGTTTGCTTACACTTTAGTAATATATTGCTTTAGAGATAATTTACGTATGTACTCGTAAACAGTATAATATAGCATGAGTGAATAAATAAATAAATATATATATATATATTTAATTTAATAAGCATACCTATATTACGTTTAGAATTTACTTATAGGATTGTATACTTTCCTCGAATTCAAGAAATTGGCACAGATTTTTTTCTGTATAGAGCGCATGAATGAAGACAAGTTAAATATTATCGTTCCCTGAACAGGGGCCGGAACCAAAACCAATAGCGTTTACAGTTAGACGCTGGCCCACTGCGCCACGATACCCTCGTTTATGTAATGTACTTATATAAGCCACTCTATCGAAACAAATCCCCAAACCTTAAGGTATATATGGTGGTAAGGTGTACATGGCACCACTTCAATATTGTAAATGAAATGCATTTTAATACTTGTTTAAAAATATTAAGCACCTACCAATCGTCAAGTAACATAAAATGTCAGTATAGTCAGTCCTAGCAGCACCGGCTTGGAAGGCAGTTTTGCTCAAATATGAGCAATAATAATTTAAAAGTTATATATATAGATATGCAATTGTTTTGTTTCTGTTTTATTATACAGCTTCATGTTTTTCCCGTATTGCAAGGTAGTCAGAGAGAGCCTAGTGTAAAGATAAATACTTATATCATTCCACCGAGTTGGAATCGAACTCATAACCATCGCGACAGAGAGTCAGACGCTGTCACACTGCCCCACGATGATCTCAATATGCAATTGTTTCTTTGTTATTTTAACTAACGACCCGCCCGCAGTTTCGCCTGCATAAACTACACGAATAAACGATTTCGTTTTTTCACTCGCCTGCGTCTTCACTTAAATCACAAGCTTTGCTTGAATATATAATTTAAATCGTAGTTATTTATGAACCGATTGAAATATAAAAAGCACTAAATGTTAAATGAAGTTTACCAAAATACAAAAGTAAACTAGTAGAAACTCAACTGCATTGAATTCGGTTAAGCCGTTTCTTAGTGTGCACTAACGCACAGACAAACAGAGAAAACGAAAAGAAAATTAAAAGTAATGGTTTTATTTTCTATTACATTGATATAACATCATATTTTTTTTCATATATCTTCCATATACTGACAACGATCAAATACATTTTTGTTATATATAGATAGTATATAGATATATAATAGATAATAATAAAAACACCGTATTTTTTTTAAACCAAAACACTTTGCTCGACAAATTTTTCACTCAAATTATACCTTAGAGATATACTTTATCAAGTTGCATAGCCAGTTGTACAGAAATTGTGTGTATTTCGAAATCACACCCCAATGTAGCGCGACAGTAATATTTTACCAAATAGCTGTGTGGGGTGAGAGATTATAACCTCAGGCTGGGCTTTGAATTAGAATGTTTGTATGAGTATTGATGTGAAGCAATAATTTAATGGCGCTATTATATCAGACCCGATGGTCTCATAGCGCAGTAGGGCAGTGTTTGAGAACGATGGTCGTGGGGTCGATTACCACTAGGGGAGAAGTTGCCATATCAACTCATTACACATATATTATTATATATATCTATACATATTATTAACAAAGTCCCCCAAAAGCTGTATGTGCGTATGTGATTTATTTTCTCTGAATCTATGAAACGGATTTTTATACGGTTTTTACTAAAAGATAGTTCAATTCTTAAGGAAGGTTTAGGTTACTAATACATAATGGTTTTATATAAATTGACTGGAATATTCCGATTACTGTTGTGCGCCGCGTAAACTAGCACTACTATAGTAAAGTAATGTACTCGAGGATTGTAGATTTACAAAAATACTACAAAAAAATATTTGTCTGGTTCTTCATTTTTTATGGTTAACTCACAATAACTACTTTAAAGTTCAAAGTTTCGATTAAAAATTATTACGCTTTTTTAGACTGGATCTTCGAATATCTTCTGGTGGAATTATCATGTTTAAAACTTTGTGACACTGATCTCCAGGCAATTGACGCCGCGGGCACAACTAGTTCTAATAGATAAAAATACTATAATGCTTTAAATATTTTTGTTCCTAACTCTGGTCAAAGACCAAGTCCTTTAAGACTAAGTTTTCAAAGACCAAGTCCAGCGTTGGGTTCCGCAACTTAATCCCCGCAAGAGATGATGCACGCCTTATCCCACATACCAGGCTAGACAGAGAGAACCTAGTGTAAAGACACTCCGTTCTCCGCTGTCCGTCCGAATTTAAGTCAGTGTATGTTGGCTGGCGCAACTCAACGCTGCGCTTTCTCGTACCAGAGTAGAAAAATAAAAATAATTTAACTTTAAAACTACATTCAAACATACTGCACTCTTATATCTCATAATATAAACATTGCTTTTCTTATACAATCACAATAAACCCATCTCGGAACATCCAAATCAATAGATAGCAATCGCCATTTGTCGTCACTAATAATACGGCGAAGCGGCGACATTGACAAATGAAGAAGCCACATCACTAAGCTTGTAAGGCAATGTTTTCTTTATAGACACTTTGGGGAAATTATAGTTTTATTCTACACTTATCTATTAGTATTTACATAATTAAATATATAATATATTTGTTCATATATGTATATATTGTATACTATATGTATATTTAGGCCTATTTACCGTTACTTTATACAACTCCAACTTCCATATTATTATATTTTCGCTTTCAACGACGGAACAAGTACGTCTATGCTGATGATTTCAATGGTACCAAGGTTCTTACAAGGGAAGGGTCCTTGCAATCATTGTAAAGCGCTAGTGTAGTGCTTTAAAACTGAGGAAACTATCTGGATTTTACCCATCATATTGCACCTCTCTTCAACCTGTATAATGCAAAAGATATGTCGAAATAAAAAGATAAAAATATACTATTATATTAATAAATTTTGTTGTTACACAATTGATTTTCTTATTTGTGCTTTTTTTATCTTTGAGTTTCCTTTCTATTTTAAGGAAACCAGCATCCTGCAAATAAGTTTTGAGATAGCATGTGGTCGCGCCATTGGGGATATAAAAAAATTAGTTCACCCTCCAAACCATAACTTACAATATGTATACTACAATATGTAAATATATATACTAACATCCCTTTGTAAGGGTGTGCGATTGTTAATGATTGTATATTTACAAAAACTTCGCTTTTTTTGTTCGTTCGTGTTTTTAAGAAATAGTGAAACATCACTCTGTTGTTCGCTTTTTTGGATAGAGTTCCACACTTTACGCTTTTTCTCGCATTGCAAGTCAGGTTGAACCTAGTGTCAAGACACTCCGTTCTCCACTTTTCGCCTGAAACTAGACATTGTAGTGCAGTGGGACAGAGTCTGAATGTAAACACGATTGGTTGTGGATTCAATTCCCACTCCCACTCAATTCCCATTATTGTAAAACATATTCTTAGAAAACATATAATTTTTTTTTAAATTTCCTAAGTGTGTTAATAACGCTTTAAAATGTTAAAAATATATTATAAATAACATTGTCACTTTCCTAACGATTGTTAATAAGAGTAATCTTTGGATAGCAGAAATTTGTAAAATCTCTCTACAACAAAAGTTGTAATAACGCTTTATAAGACTTTCGACGTGTTAAGTTAATTGTCAAGAAATAAAAACCTAACAAAACAGTAAATTTAGAAAATTTATGTCAATATCTAAGCTTAACGCCTAGCTTTCAAGAAATAGCTCAGTTTTCAAAAAATAAATAGTTTTTGCATGTCTGTCTGCGCATACTAATATCTGTAAACACTAGACGGATATAGGTCTCAGTTAAACATAGCGTGTAACTTATTTTAAAGACTGAATCTATCAGCTGAAATATAAAAATAAGGCAACGCCGCCTTAGAACCAGTAATTATTATTAGTAAGCATGATGGGCGTTTTCTATAGACATATTAAAATTAATTACAAAAAAAAATTCTCCGTTCCAATTCTCTGGTACGAAAAACAAAGACTTAACACTGGATTCTCTCTGCGCTGCTATGCAGGAATTAGCGTGAAGCTGCTTTTATATAAAAAATTAAAATCTGGAGAATCTGATCCAAAACTCCAGCTAACTATTCTAAGTTATAAGGAAATGGCATCTTAACAATGTTGTGCATTTTGAAGGAACTTGATTACCTCGTTATATATATATGTATATAATAATATAGGTGTAAAATTTATTTACATAGTAAAGGCGGCATAAGTTTCTATGAAAGTATGGTAAATGGAAATTTTTATATTTTCTTATCTTAAGTACATAAAAAGTACTAGAACATATATATATAATAAATTTAGATACTCATAAATATTATATAGAATTGCTCGACCTAACAAATCAACTGGAGTCCAAACATAACCGTATTGTCAATAAATAACATGGAAAGGGAATCTCTGCTAAAGTTATAGGATTATAGCGAAACATAATAATGACCCGATTTTCCTCATTACTCCTCGGGGAGACGCGGAGTGGGTAACATTTGGATATGGCATATATTTTACATTTCTACTATTATATGGTCGAATGGTGATATAATACCAAAAAAAAAAAAAAACAATTAACGTCCTTTTGATAAGTATTTCGATGAAAAATCACTACTTTGTTCCCGTACATGCTCGGATTACCAAGAACTTTTTAATCAACTCAGCAGCTTCCAAGATCAATTCAAAGCTCCGTCATTATTAAAATATTTATAATAGTTAGGAAATTGAAAAACATTACATAGAATATTTAGAAAGCGTATAAAAATTTGAACGCAGCGGTATTCGAATCCGCGCCTCTGGAACTCTTGGAAACCGTCCAAGACGGTTGAATCCCGCTGCGTTCATATTTTATGCGCTTTCTAAAAATATGTTTTTTCTGTCGTTTATCATATTTTCTTTCGTGTTTTTCATTGCAAAAATGTAATTGAGCTTATAAGCTAATGATCATACCAGTGGCTTTAAATTACCTATATCTTACGTATCTGGTAACAAATGGTTGTGAGATCAAATCTCATTAGCCTAATACAGCGTACCGTTAGGTTCCTCAATCCAACACGCAATGTTTGTAATTCAGCAGACGAAAAAACAGATCGAATTTTCTCTTATATATATATATATATATATAATATAATATCCAACACATTATAATATATCATCATATATAATCATTTACATATGTAGTGAGAGTCTTTTGATAAGAGAAAGAATTTGATAATAAAAAAGTCCATTGGACCCGATAAGAGGATAAGTTATAAAATGTTTTCAAACTAGATATTTGATGCAAGTGTGAAAAATTAATAGAGCTCGAGTAATCATCGGAAATACAGTGTAAAACACGGACGGTTTCCAAGAGGCGTGGGTTTGAATCCTGCTGCGTTCAAATTTTTATACGTTTTCTAAATATTTTTTTCAATTTCCGAAGTGTGTGTATTAACACTTTAAAATGTTAAAAACTCACAACATACGATAAAATATGTATAGAAAATTGAAAGAACGAATCTTTTTGGGTTTCACTTGTAATTTCACAGAAAAAGAATATACATATATTTATTTTTTATAAACTTGTTTATTAAATACATTTTATGATATAGTATTATTAATTGCTTCTTAATTATCAACTTTATCTCAACAATTTAGAAACAATAAAGCTCATTAGTTTTTGGTAGTCAAACTAACCTAATATGGAAGTTCACATAAAGACGAATTCCCAAGCTGTACTAAGTTAGTGCCGTAAATTTACGTTACGAGAAGACTACTTAGAGTTTATGATATAAATTTTGGACACGTATGTAAAACGTTTTCGATGAGATTCCTGATGAAATACTCGTAATATATGCTTAAGGTATCAATATGTTAGATTTAGATCGACCGTGAAAGAGAATTTGAAGCATATTTTAAAACTGTTTTCTTTTAAGTTCCGTCGCTGTTCCCATTTTCTTGTAATTTCAAATAAAATATGTTTAAATTTGTTAGTAAAGGTTAGGTTAAGTTAGTTAGCAAAATTAGTCATTCAGAAGTAAGTTTATATGTTTTGAGCCTATTTTGTTTTTTAAAATTTTTTTCTCATGCTGCATGCATGCATTTCATTTTTCTCATGCTGGAGGAAACGAAAGAATTATGTGCGGCTGTACAGTCAATAAAATTTTTGCTTGAAATTAAAAAAAATGGTGTGAGTCGTAACTTCGTGTATTACATTAAAATTAAAATGTTACAAGGAGATAAGTTCTTGTCGACGCCTGCAAACATCAAAATAATCCGATAGCGAAAGCTCCGAAATCACATTAGAAAAAGAATTTAGTGCAATTTAGTCATATATATTGTACTCTATTTTGATACTCTAGTTACAGAACGAAATGTGTCGTGAACTCATCATCTGGCAAGTAGAGGTTTTATATGAAAATAGTGGTGGGGAGTTTCATGTGAAAGTGTCTCTTGGCTCCATTTTGGTCAACAAGGTGTTTAGGTTATAGCAAAAAAAATACCAAAGTGGCTTTTAAGAACCATTTGGGATGTACAACAAGACTCGGCACTATCCCATAAGATAAAAAAAACTGAAGCCTGGTTAAAGAACCTCTTCCAATCTCGATCTGAATCCACTGGGTATATTTTTATATATTGAATAAAAGGTTAGTGCCTAGTGTCGAAAATCCCACCCAAATTTGAAGTCAACGAGTTGTCGTCAAAGAAGCGAACCGAATTCTGGTAGAAAAGATTTGTGCCACGATTGACTGGCCAAGCAGTATAAGTATTAAAACAAGGGCTCAGTCAGAGGCTGTTCCAGAGAATGACCAGATGGCCTCTTCAGTAGTATTAATGCATATTAAACTTTAAATTAAACCGCAATAATATTACTACACCACAAAATATTTCAATTTCAAGCGGGAATTGAATCCACGAACTCCTTCCAGTGCCAAAGGCAACATTACAGGAGTTAAGTAATTATATTAATCTGCGAGAAAGTAAATGGTTTATAATATTGTAATACAAATTATTTTCTCGGGATCTAATTAAGGAATATTTTAACCCTTGATCCGTGTGAATTAATTCATCTAATGCCTCAGGGAGTTGATCTGGAAGCCACTTTGATTGCAAAATTGCCTTTCTTTTGGTAGAAATTGTTAAATATTCTTTGGATTTTAGTTACTTTTGTCTTTTTGCAAGCGTGCAAAGCTCAAGGCCGCGCTTTTTCTTGTTAACTTAAGCAAAAATAATTAAATAATGATCATTCCACCGAGTCAGATTCGAACCCTCAACCAACAGCGATTACAGTCAGACGCTGTCCCACTGCGCCACGACAGCCTCATCGTATTCTATACAATATACTTTCATCAATCTTTCATCCCTTAATTAATACAAATGAATTCACTTTTAATTCCATCATTCATTAAACAGAAATCGTACCTACTCTTACATCGCACTTGTAATTTAATGTTGTTTCTTTGATCTAAAGCTTTTTGTGAAAATGGAAATTGTTTTTTTTTGACGCTTTAAAAGTATTAAATAACCATTAACGTTAATTAATTCTTCCTAATTTCGTTGAAGTGGGTTCTAATGTAAACAAAATGTATTTATTTATGCTTGTAGCACCATTGAAGCGTAAAAAAACACGTTGTCATAGCAACGTATGTTATATACTTAAGTGTTTGACACACACGGTTGGGTGTGTAATATTTATTTTAAAATATTAAATTTTGCACCCCGTTCTACTCGATACATCTTCTTTATATGGGAAAGCGTATACAATAGTGAAATATATATAGATAATTGGTTAAAAACACATATATTGATAATTTTTTATACGCAACTTAAGCTGTTTGTATGTAAAATATTATTTCCAAACTATTTTTAACCACTCCCTGGTATGAAATTGAGTTGAAATTTTACATATATGTAAAGTGTGAATGACAACGTTTGTTTAGATAAGTGAATCATTTTATATGAAATATGGCGGACCGTCCAAAATGGCGGACTACTTATTACAGATAAAATCTTTATAATCTAATAGATTATTCAGGATTCTAATTCACTGCGGCAATATTTCAAAACAAATATAAACAATGTATAAAAAAAGATTTACTCACAGTACAAAAGCTTAGTTAAAACACGTTAAAATAAAACTATAAATGCAAAACACCCTCTCAATGCACATTCGAAAATACACTTAACATAGCAATTTTAAAGTACAAATTCGATTGTCCAAACGAAATCATTGTCCACTTTTGATAACAAAAGTTAAATTTGCATAGAAATAAACAAGGGATGATTTCATACGATTTATGGACGTTTTGTACGGCTAAGTCACAGTATAATGTATTACAGAGATGTAATACACTATTTACCAGTAGTAAAATTAATAAAATATGTCTCAAAACGAGATAGTTGTGGGTTCCAATACAATTTGGACAAATTGTAATATTTAAATTATTTTCATATCTCTGCTTTGGTGACAACCGCATATGACATAGTGGTCAGAGCGCTTCGGCGGCTTCTCAAAGGCGCGGGATTGAGTCCCGACACGTTTAAATTATTATACGTTTTCTAAAAATATTTTTTATATCATAAGTGCGTAAACAATATTTTGACATTATTAAATATATTTTTAAATAGAAATCATTTTAAATATAATTATTCCTTTAGAATAGAAATTGAACCTACAACTATTGCGTTTCCAATCATAAACTATGCTACATTTACCATCTTCATACAATATGGGTTGATTTATATTGCAACATCTGTCAAAGTATGAGGTCACCTCGCAGACATTACACCTGAAAGTTTTAGTAAAAATATCAATACTTTACTTTGTGGTGAAGGCAGTAAAACGTTTTATAGAGCACTTTATATACACTTGTTTGTATCAAGAAATGTAAGACAGCGAAGTAAATAAAAAATAGTGTTCTGACAAGTGCTTAAATAAAGAAGGTGGCTGGCAGCGGATGGATACGAGCTGATGAGGACCGAGAACCATGGTGGTTGGCACTCTTTGAGGGAAGGTTTCGTTCAGCAGTGGGTAATCTGAACATATTATACTGAAGAAAAATATATTATGTAAATATTTATTATTACTCTCGGTTTATAATGAGAGAAAGAAATAGTTTAAGAGTATTTGAAGGAAAAGCATGTATATATGATTTATAGTCTGAGAAAGTCTACTGTATTGGTTGTGGGTTTCATTTACAATCGGGAAAATGATTATATTTAAGTTATTTTAATTTCTCTGATCGTGTACCTAAAACAAAAAAAGTGACGCGTTGGAGTTCCGTCACTCAACACGAATGTCTCTAATTTAAGCGGATAAAAATTCAGTACGGAGTGTTTTTACACTAGATTCTATGTAACTGATAGTATATGGGGGGAAAAACATGACGCTGTAAAAAATAAATAAAAGTAGAGCACCAAATACTAGACACAGTTTATCTTTACATATTTAATGAAAGCTAAGTTAAGCTTTAAAAGCTCGTAATGCTTCTTTAAGCTCGAGCTATACGGTATATTTTATCATACGTTTCGAGTACCTAAAATTCAAGATGTTTTCACATAGACATAGATAAGATGGCAAGGAAATATCTCTTTGACTGTAATTCTAACCACGAGACTTCTAATTTGGCGTATATGGTTTATATTGAGTGGCTAAAAATTGTAAAATTTTGAAATATATATATAAAAATATATAGGTAATTTTAAAAGTTTTTCTGAATGTAGATGTAATCGTGACGCAGTGGTGCTGTATGTGACTGGACATGGAATGGTTGTGGGTTCGATTCTTACCATATATAAATTAGTTTAATTTCCCTGTGTATGTAGGCTAAAAGCGAGGTATTAAGATCCGCTATTCAACTCGCAATGTTTCGTTTGTTTTAGTCTGAAAACGATTAACATGACCGTTAAGACAACTCTTGACATTATATTTTCTTTGCCTAACCTGCTATGCGGGTAGTAGCGTAAAATTGCAAAAAGTATATGTTTTAAGTCGCCTAATACGAATCACAGTTTTATATCTATGCCGCTCACGTAAACAAGGCGACGGCAAACATATATATAAATTTGATATTATGGGACAATGCATCTTGTCTGTACTGTGTTTCGTAGAAAAGAGCTTTAAAAAGCTTCTCAATTAACAACAGAAGAAAATTATGAAATTCCATAGCCGTCGTAGCGTAGTGGAACAGCATCTGACTAAAAACGAAATTGCAGGGTTCGATTCCGATTGTGGGTTCAACAATTCGGGGGAATGATTGTACTTAAAATATTCTCATTTCTTAGCTCCGCAGGTGCCTAAAGCATTCACCACTCAACAGGTCAACATTGGAAAATGGAGTGTCTTAACACTAGGTTCTCTCTAACTATCCCTGCTATGCTATCTATCTATATCACAGATTTTTCTAATTCAATTTCACATTTTAACCAGAACTAAACAAAAAATCTGTTACAATATTTCTACCGCTAAGATGGCTCAATAGCAAATTAAATTCGTTGGGAAAAATGCACGAGAGGCAAACAGGGAACAACCATCGCCGCGCTATTTCAGGGCTGTAAAACATAGCTAAGTCATCATACTTAGGTATAAATATTTCGTTTATAAACGCTCCTTGTTTTTTTTTTTTACACATATCTCTAATATGACATTGTTAACATATGTATGTACATAGTAATAGTCAATAAACAATAAGCATTTATTCAGTTGAAATGAAAAGTACTTTAGCAACTTCACACTTTTTCCTGCATAGCAGGCTAGTTACAGAGAACCTACATTCATAGTTTATAGCATTCAAACGCTGTACGACTACGCCGTTGAGGGCTTTGAAAATAGTTAACAGTACAAAAAACCCTTCATATTTATTTATTATAACAAAAATGTAATTCATAATGTAAAGTGTTATTCTTACACTTAAGAAGTTGTCTCCTTATTTGTAATGTTCACTAGATTTTTTGCCGCAAATACATGAATTCCTCAATAAAAATATAAGCCCGTATATTTCCATCTAATACTACATCGGGCGACATTCCCCGCGTATTCTCAGTCCAGATTGACACTCTTCCAAACAATCGGAGCTCGCTTTAATCTCGGCAATAAATTCCGTTTATCTCCCAAGACGTTCCAAAAAAGAATTCTTTTCCAGAAGCTCGTGTTGCGATTACGTCCTACGGTCGTCCCTTACGTTTTAACTCTCAATGAAAATTAACCCACCCTCTAGTAATAAATGTTGAGATTTTATACAGGTTTATGCTGTTTTTAGAGAAAATTGAAGTAGTAAATTATTTTTAAATAGACAAAAACGTACAAAAATTTAGATTTGAACCCGTGCCTCTTTTGAAAGCACTTAAGCTCTTTGACCGCTAAGCCATGTTCTACATCCCGCTACGTCGAAATTCTTATATACGTTATTAGCACCTGTAAAGAGATTTTATAAATTTCGCTATCGTTTGGCAAGAGGTCATGCTATTTATAATATTTTTTTTTTAACATTGGTATCTGTTCAAAATGTGTAAATACTGTGTGTAATTTTTTTGAATGGATCACGAGTTAATTTTTTCAGCATCACGCTTTTCCTCGCACCCTTATTCTCCAAATTTTCATAAAATCGAAAAACATTGTGTTTAAATAATGTAATTTTAAAAAGACAAAGCCTTATACTTTGTACAAGTTTTTAACCACATATTATATAAAAACAAATCGAATGTTATCTAAATATTTTAGAAAATTAATTATACTAATTAAACGTTGGATTTTATGTAAGTAAAAGCCAATCGATTTTGGCAACCATGAATTTGACGCAAACGAAGTTGCGTGCATCAACTAGTACAAAATAAACCTGATAAGTTTTTATGAAAACATTTACTTTCTTTAATATTTTGTCCGAATAAAATTTCTCGTGTTGAGTGGACTGTAAGTAATTAATAATAATATTTTTATAGTTTGATTTGTTAGGTATTGTGTGTTTATCTCTGTTGTTTGTGTCTGTGTGTTTAGAAATTTGCTAATTAATAGCACATATTAGGGGCATCTTACAGCCTCTACACAGGGGTCGCTGCACTGCTCCGATATTTATATTGAAATTAATTGCTTCTTTTCTTCTAATTTTTAGTATATTGAAATTAATTGCTTAACTTCACAGGAGTACAAAAATCTTTGGGTACAACATACATAAGTTGTAACAAGCGTATAAGAATTTTGATTAACTGGATAAAACGTACGGCTTAGTGGTAAAAGCACTTGGACGATTTCCGAGAGGCACAGGTTTGAATCCCGCTATGCTCATTTTTTTATACTTAAGATAAAAGATATTATCGACGATGAAAATAATTAAAAAAGTTTAATTCCCACGACTGGATATCGAACCCACATCCATCGTATCAACTACACGTAACGGTTAAATAGTATGAAATAAACACAATTACCCTTCAAGCGAATCAAACATAAGCTCTGTTCTGGTTCCATCCAAAATCTATTGTAATAAAACAAAAACAATTCGATTTTACGACAAAGCCGCTAATTGAAAGAATTTTATGGAAAAATGGTTTTCACGTACAAAATCATTTCCATTTAAATTGGTATTTGTTTTTCGTCCATTTGTAGACAAATTGGAAGGAAAATGTGTAATTTACAAGTAATGTCTCGTGACAGTGCGCGCATCAATTATCATACATTTAGTATTGAAATTATATTAACTGGCAGCCCCGTTGACGCGGAAAACACGTTACCGTAGCAACGTATTTGTTACTTTATACAGACGTAGTGTGTTATATTTATTTTATTAATAATGAAATATTTTTAGGCATAATAATGCATAAAAGATTTTAATATATTTTAATAAATATATTAAAATCTTGAGCATTATGCACCACGTTTTTTTTCCTATAAAGATGAAATTAAAAAACAATGAACAAATATGCATTATGTATTTATTTTTACAAAGAAATATAACATATTTAATATTAAATTATATTACAATAAATATAACATTTGATTTCTAATAGGTCTTTTTCAAGCTTCACGCGTATCTATTTATGTGAGAAAAATTTTCAACACTATTTTGATCCTTTTCTTATTGTCCAATTTGCTTGGAATATGAATATGCACACGTGTCCGGTTTGTATGAAAATCTTTTTAAATTTATCATTTATCCCTCGTGTTTCACTGGTTACACTAATAAATGGGGACGAAGTGAGGAAAAGTGTAAATTTTAGAACGTTTCCAAAATTAGTCAAAAATAACTATGTATATTATATAAGTTGCAAAATGTTGCATCTAATATAATAATTTACAAAATGCGCGAGAATTAAAGGAATATCGAGGTACAAAAGAACTTCCTCTTTCCACCCAATTGTGTGTTGAGTGGCGGCACTCAAAGCTGAGATTTTTTGAAAATTTACATATAGTCATATTATAACAATTTAAATATATATATAATATATAATAACATATTAAACAATTTAAACTCACGATTTAAATTAATAAAAAATAGGATCTTTTAGCATAGTGTTCCAAAAACCGAATGATTTAAAATTTTGTCTACAACCAGAACTCAAACCTTGGACCTCATCGCATCACTCTAAAATAACTAACAATAATTACTATATAGCCTAAGTACCCTCGTACTTGGCGCGATACTTCAAATTGAGAGCGTATTAGGTTTTCTGTTAGAGAAGTGTGCTTGAGTCTTTACTAATGATACAAAAAGAATCTTAACAGCTAATGGCTTTGTTACACTATTTAGAAAATATACTGTGGTAGTAATTTAGTTATTTTATTGAACTCTCTTATATGTTATAGTTTAATATTATTTTTACTGTAATAACAAAATTTAGTATAAAAAGCAGATTATGTTTTTGAATATTGTTCTTTTACAATATTCAAAACATTGTAAAAAGTTATATGATATCAATCTGACTGTAAGCGCGATGGTTGTGGGTTCGATAAGACAAAGCGCAGGCATTATTTCCTCCACTCAACACGCAATGTACTCGGATACAGGCGAAAAGTGGAGAACGGAGTGTCTTGACACTAGATCCTCTCTGACTGCCTTGCTATGTGGGAAAAAGCGTGAAGCTGAGAAACTCACAGTGCTTAATTTTTTCGAAATAACAGGTTTGGTTGAAAGCACCTATTGCCAGTCATTTCGGTTTCTATTTTCTGGCTAGAGATGACACGTTTGGTGGCGCAAACCAACAGGGCGCATTACCTTACCAGAGGATCAAAGAACCGAACCCACGACCATCGTGGCTTAACAGATTTTTTTGTTAAGAAAATATGTTAACATAGGTATTTTTGTAAATACTTCTGTATCCTTAAAATGATGAAGACGGATGATGTAACTTATAAAACAAATCAAACATGTCACTACTCTAGAAAGTGATGTATTAATCTCAAATGAATAATTGATCTCAATAAAGGGTGAAGTTTCGTTGAATTTCCTGACATATACTTAATTGTTAGAGACCATTGTGGCACAGTGACAACAGCGACTGACTGAAAACGCTATTGGTTGTGGTTTCGATTCCCATTTTGGGGAATGATTATATGTAAAATATTTTAATTTATCCGATGTAGTAACAAGACAAAGGCGTTGTTTTCAGCCACTGAACGTGCATTGTCTCGGATTCGGGCAGAAAGCGTAGAACGGAATGTTTTCACACTGGAAAATAAGAGAGTATATAAAAATTACAATATTAAATTTACAACAACCTATTCCTAAATATGTTCAATTTCTTCATTTAAAGAACAAGTTAATAATCAAATCCATTCTTCAAATCTTTACTCGAGTATTTTCAAATATAACTTTTAAAATAATAATAAGGTACATTTATACAAAACTTACTTATTATCACCATACTACCTGCCTACCTGCTACCTTAGTGGAGCAGCATTTGAGTGTAAATGCGATTAGGTGTGGGTTGAATTCCCACTGAAAAGAATTATGGTATTTTAATTATTTTTCCTTTTCATTTCTCCGATCTGGAGATAAAACAAAGCGCAGCGTTGAGCTTGAACTTAAATATATGACAAATATAGAAAATTAAATTAAATATGAGTAAATATGTAAAAACTAATAATAATAGAGAAATGATAATGATCCTTTTAAAAATACACTAAAGTCCTAAATTCTTAAGAAAACTTAACAACAAACCAGTGTAATTTGTATGGTGTTCTAAAAAAGGGTCGTCGGGTCGATTAATTTAAATATACATTGTATATATATATATAGATATATATACATATTTTAATAAAGTGGCCAATAGGACCAATTCTTAAGGCCAAAGCTTAATTCAATTATTGAAAATTCAAATTATTTATGTGGTAATATCGACTATCCTTTTTGAGTTTCAGGCTTTATCCCGCATAGCGGGATAGGTAGAGAGAGCCTAGTGTAAAGTACTTCGGAATTTGAACATTTGCGTCTTAATTGGTGATGGTCAACGCCGCGCTTTGTTTTACTAGAGCAGATAAATAAAAATGTACTCACGACTCTTGTACGCGTATCACAACTTATTTTTGTTGTTAGGCACGGGTTCGAATCTCGCTGCGTTCAAATTGTTATACATTTTTAAAATGTTTTTCAGTTTCCCTAGTGTCTGATTAACACTTTAAAATGTTAAAAATATTTAACAAATAGCATTCTCTCTTGCCAAACTATTGTTCGTAGAATAATATTTGGGCAGCAGAAATTTGTAAAAATCTCGCTACAGAGATGCTAACTAGAAAATTAAGTTATAAATTTTGACGCAGCCGGAGCGCTTAGTCAATTTCCAAGAGGTTAGGGTTCGAATCCATCCGCGGTAAAATGTTGAGACGTTTTCTTAAAAAAATATTTGTGTACGAATAACACTTTAAAATTTAAAAATTTTAAAACATTACTCATTACGTATAATTGCATTTATTGGCATTAGACCATAGTTCTAACAACAAAATGGCGGACACAACTCTCCCAATATGTTTATCTTATGACAGCGCTAAGTTGTAGAATACAATACCGTTTTTTGTTTAATATTTTGTTCTTCTTAAAAAGATTTTAAACCAATTATTTCTATAAATAAGTACATGTGTGTACACAAATTTTAAAATATTATCTTTTCTGTTTTCTATTGAATAAGAAACTCGTGGGATCTTGCCGATATTTTATCGTTCACTAAGAACTAACATATTACTACTAAGATACACAGAGATATAAATCAATTTCCCTGCACGTGCCAAAAACTTGAAAGGGAAGACGTACAGCAATTTATCGTCTAGAAACGCTACACCTAAAATAAAGCTTTACTACTATAGACATAAAGTTTAATTTAAAAAAGCAATTTTAAACCAAAATTTTCAAAGGCTGTAACGGCAAAACCCTTGTGATGAGGTACAAAAGTGTTCGACGCTCTAATTTACAGAGGAACGATGGAAAATATTATATTGTGTGGGGTAGTTTACACCCCCGCGGTTTGTACGGTTGTTATATGAGATAGTCGCATTTCTATAAAATATTGCTGACTTTCTAAGTTATATATTACTCTTAATTTTTTCAGTTTGTAATAGAAAGTTTTATTTTTAATTTATACCCGTTAACGCGAAACGTTTTCCCTAGCAACATACGTCACTTTGTGTATTGAAATTTATATATTAATATTATAGTGTGTGTTATATAAACTTTACTCATTTGATACATTTATAATGCATTTTTTTTTTCATTAGAGAGAAACTTTTGTCTTGACACCGTTCTCCGCTTTCCGCCCGAATTCTTAATCACGTAGTGAGTGGCTGAACTAAATGTTGCACTTTATTTTACTAGAGCAAAGAAATTATATAATTTATATATAATCATTCCCTCGATTGGGGATCGAATCCACAACCTTCACGTTTACAGTCAAGCGCTCTCCCAGCGCCACGATGGCCTCATTTCAATTCTCTAATATAGCATCAGTTTTTTATACTTTTAAAATCTATTATATCAGCAAGGTATGCAACGATAAAAAAAAAATTTTTTACAGCTTATGTCACTTTTATTATGACAAAGTCGTAATACATCTTTTATGTAAATCGACCATCAAAAAGTAACAGTTGTTGGTATTCTTTTAACTTTTTCCTCTCCGCTTTTATCTTCATAAATAAAATTTTAGGACATCGAGTGGAGTGAGCAAAGCCGAATCATAGCTTAGCAAAGTACCACCTGTAGAATATCGAGAATCCTTCTACAATATAGTGTAGGGGGTGAATGCTAAATGTATTGACTTTACTAAATGTATTTTCTTCGTGAATTTTAAAATGTTTCAGTAATTAAAAGATTTTAAATTATAGATTTATGGTACATATTTATGTATAAATAATATTTATTATTTATTTAAATAGAAACATTATGTTAAGAGACAATATTATAAATAGTAAGCATATTTTTCTACACTGCTGCTATCTCAATTTGTTCATTTCAAAAAAAATATTGGCCAAATAACGTATTAGTATACTACAAAAAATTAAGATTTTCAGAAGAAACAATACACACTTATTATACGCCAAAGAAATTTTCTAGGTGTCTATAACATTTCACAATTTACAGTCATAGTGAACACGAAACTTGATATTGTTAAAAATAACGAAAAATGAAACGTAAGTACATTTAATTCTACAGCCATTTCATCAACTATTTACTTAGATTAGAGTGATAATAATATGGCAATACAATTATTACTTCAGTATGATCTTATTTCGTTCAACAATAACAATATGAGAATTAACAGTATTCTTCAATAATTACTAATCATAAATATTAAAACGCTCATGCAAAAATATTCGTAGAACTTGAATTGATAGAAAAATCGTATTGAAAGAATATTCAATTTCTCAGTCAACCCCTGGTCTATTTACTTGGATTACAGCACCAGTAACCGGACAAACTGCTACAAATACTGTCGGCTGAATACGTTGAATAAAGCCAACGCAAGAGTTTCGAGCGCAGGATTCAGAACGGTATGTTGGTTTGCACTTCAGCAATATTTTGTACGTTTTTTACCTTTATATATATATATATTTAAACGGATACAAAATAAGAGAATTCATTAAATTAAATACCGATAAATTAAATTAAATTTGTTCCTGAGCAGAATTTTAACCTTAAGTCTCCTTGTAATTTTGATTGGTCGTAGGTTCGATTTGCGCGCGGTGGAATGGTCATTATTCAGTTATTTTAATTTCTCCGCTTTGGTGAACAATACAAAGTGTGGCATGCCAGGTGTGGCAAGGAGCGTCTTGACATTAGTTTCTTACTGACCATATACAGCTAAAAACGATGTCATATTTTATATTGTTGAAGACTTTGGCATTGCAATCTGTCTATACTATAATAAAAGAGTAAAAGAGGTTTTCATTCGGAACTACTGGTCGGACTTAAATAAAACTTTTTTTGTTGTACAGATTTTAGGTTTAGGCAGGAAATAGGCTGTAACTCATTTTGAAAAACACCTGATAGTCCATAAATAATCCAATTCGAAACGAAATATGATGGCGCATTTACAAAGTTTTTAGTAGGGTTTTTTGAGCGTTAAGGTTTTCGTTGGTGATTAAAAGGAAAGAAAAGTCGAGGGCAGCTATTAGTTTATAATAAAATAAAATATCTTCAACATCAGTCAGTACCGTAATTTTTTTTATTTAGTAACGAAACCTGCAATCTAAGTTGAGCCAAGACTAGTTAGTTAATAATAAAAAAAAAGTTTTATGTTCAAGATTAGGACACTAGAAAAAAAACAACTTTTGTATTTAGAAATTTATTAAAGTTTTCCAAGAGGCGTGGGTTCAAATCCCACTGCGTTTCAACATTTATACGTTTACTACAAATATGTTTCTAATTTCCTAAGGGTGTAAATAATTTATTATATTACAAATACTATTAATATTCTTGGGTAAAAAATTGTTACACGGTTTGTAGATAACGTTGTTGTAAAAGTATAGGTACATCAAAAATCCACTATTTATTTTTTTCGCTTTAAACACACTTTACATAGTGGTATTGCATGCATTCTTTTTCTTAATACAAAATTTGAACGTCGGCTTATTTTCATTCGCCTTCAATTCAATTAATTTTGTTCTCTTTACAATGTGTAGAGATACTCAGTAGATATTACACTATTTTATTATATAATTTATATACACATATGATATTTTAGCACAGTTTGTCTGTGTGAAATCGAAAATCGATTTAAATTGTTATGTTTGATTCTAAACTATAAACTTTTTAACCTTCCAGTGTACTTGCACATAGACAAAGTCGTGGGCGGAATATTAACAAGCTAAGTTTAAAAGAATTCACCTCGTATGTTTTTGTTGAACATGTGGTTGAACCAAAACAAACAGGTGAAGGAAAAAGAGCAAAACAGTAACGTTTTAACTTGCAGCCAGTTTTGTCCAGTGAATTACTTGCTTGCCGAATTAACGGTTATTTTTAAATATTTAGACTTCATTTATGTATACAGGTGTTTAATAGTTTAAGTGAATGATATTTCTGATATTGATAAAACAAGTTATTATTATTTTATTTGAACACCACACTGAATTCATAAAAACAATAGGTAAAAACACACTAAAAAAAAGGAATACACACAAGGCAGTCTTATGGCTAAGTAGCCATCTCTTTAAAAGAAGTGTAGTTTTAAGACACTCCGTTCAACATTTAGTGTTAATTTTTTAAACGTCGCGTTTTTTGGAACCAGTAACCATTTATACTGGCACTAGGGTACGGATTTGTACACAACACAAGTTGTGTAGCGTGATGGGTATTGGGATTGTGGGATGGGTCGTTTAAGTCTACGCACAGGAAGTCGAGGGCAGCTACTAGTTATAATAAGATAAAATATTTTTAACATCAGTCAGTACAAAGGTATCCGTAATTTTTTTTATTTAGTCACGAGTTGTATCCTGCAACTTCATTTACGTCGATTATGATACTTAAAATCTGCGTGTTGAGTGGCGAGTTCCATTTTGTCTTGCTAACCGGAGCGAGAAAATGAAAATAATTAAATAATGAACATATTACCGAGTGGGAATCGAACCCATAACCAATCGTGTTTGCAGTCAGACGTTGGCCGACTGCGCCACGATGGCCTCTGTTCAACAAATTTCTGTCTTTCAAACAAAAATGCAATATCATCGAAATTGCTTCTTCTATAATGTTTTTGCTAAGATCACTCTGACATTAATCAATTAACTTTTACTACATAATCCTCGGGTATTAACAATCTCCAAATCCCGCAAGCTATCGATTCTCCAAAGGAACAAATAATGGTGGCCCTAATAACAAATCATTCGATAATCGTAATCCGAAAAACGCTTCCATCGGTACAGTAAACAGAAAGTGCTTATCTAATCCCCTGAATCAACAATCCATCCAATTGGGACTCCATCCGGATGAAATTGGAAAATACGACAAACATCAAAATTGTAGCATTCGCCTATACCAATTTCCATAATAGCACCCTCTTCATTACGTTGAGAAAAACATTGGATTGTAAAAAGGAGTTTGTGGATATTTTTATCTAAATGGGGTAAATGATGAGGCTGGACGAGGCTTTTTACCATGTTTTTTGGGTCACAGCTAATAAATCTTTGTAATTGGTCTCAAGGCAGTTTTAGAAAGACCTGTAATTTTAAATATTTTTTTACAGCATTACACTTTTTGTCACGTAGCATTTTTCACGTATTGTATTAGAGAGAACCAAAACACTCCGTTCCTCACGTTATTTTAAATATCTATTAAAAAAATCTATATAACTTCCAGAACTACACGTTCTTTTCAAGATTTTCTTTATATAAAACTTTGAACGCAGCGAGGTTTGAACCCACGCCTCTTGGAAACAGCCCTAGCGCTTTTAAAAATATCAAACCATTGATGTCAGTATGATAATAACGACTAAGTAACGTTGCTTGTTTTAGTTATGAGCATTTTACAAATTATATAGAAATAAATAATACATATATCAGAACTCAATCCAAAGTTTTGTATAATAATACTATATTGTACTTTGAATTTACCGCCTTGCCTTTCGGACATTACATTTTACACATACATATAATTTTAAATATATGTACATAATTGGGCCATATAAAGTTAATCAATTTCTATTCATAATGCAACCTATCAGAGAGGTCTCAAAAGTTTTGATGTTCCTTTGATTAATTCATTATTAGCTTCGCTGAGTGTTAAGGTCAGTTGCCCTTAAGACCCTACTTAATATAATATAATATATCACATGTACATATTTAATTATTCCCTCTTTATACATTATAAAAACTACTACTTTACAATTATTACCATACAGTTAACATTGAAACACTTTTTTTCCTTTTTATTATTTTCACACATCTCTCGTAAAGTTAGCAAGGGTTGTAACATATTTAGAAAACGTATAAAAAAAATAATGTAGCGGGATTCTAATCCGCACCTCTTGGTAACCGTCCAACCGCTCACACCGCTAAGCTTTACGAAAGTAAGTTTTGCCAGAGAGAAGGAAAGATCAAGGTATTTGGTTTTCATTCATCTTCAATACGTGTCGGAGGGTGTAATTCAACACCCTACTTTATCTTACGAGACTAAGAAATTATGAATAATTTAAAATCGATTTATAGTGAGTTCACGTGACTTTTCATTGAAAATGTCAATCCCACGTTTGAAAGCTTTCATTTGGTGTTAAGGTTGCTTTAAGCTTGCAGAACTTTCGTATGATAAAAAGCTTTAGCTATATAAAGAGGTACACGGTAACTTGTGATGCAACATTCTATATATTTCATAAAACAATACTAAAAAATATATAACCCTATTTAGAAAAGCGTTCTTGAACGGTTTTCAAGAGGCGCGGGTTCAAATCTCGCTGCGTTTAAATTTTTATACGTTTTCTAAATATGTATTTTTCAATTTCCTAAGTGTGCGAATAACACTTATAAAAAATTGAAAAAGAAAATTGTACATGTACATTTATGTGCATGATGGATACTTTCAAATATTATTTCGATTCTGATGTCACTTATTTACAGAAAATATCTGTATGAAAAACAATAATATTTTAAGATTTACTGCTTTTTTTTAAAACTACTAATTTTATAAGGATCATTCATCATTGACAGATATTTTGAACTACCATTTGCTAGTGCTAGTATGTTCCTTTAAATAGGTTTTTTTAGTTTTTTTTTATATCTATCTAAAATATAAGAAAATCTTGCAGTGATATGTTCATTGAATTTTTGATCTTTGATCTACTCGAAAAATAGCACACGTGTCCGGATCCGATAACAACAATAATTGAATAGTGACCGAATACCATTACCAGATCAGGACAACAATTTTAATATAAATACTATCTCTAAAAAAACTTTCAATCATTTGTTTATTAAACCTTTAAAATATTATTAACCAACACTTTCTTCATTACACTTTCTTCTGCACAGTACAGTGTATATAAGATTGAGAGCTTCACGCTTTTTCCCGCAAAGCAGGGTAGACAGAGAGAACCTGGTGTCGAAACACTTCGTTCTCCACTTTCTCCAAAACCGAAGCATTGCCTTTTGAGTGGTGAAACTCAACGCCTCGTTTCATCTACCTAATACGAAAAATACAAAGCAGAAAAATGAAAATAGTTTAAATATTAAATATATTCCCCCGAGTGGGAATCGAACCCACACCCAACCACTCAAGTTCTGTCCCATTGCGCCACAATGAAAATGGCTTCGTACTCTATCTTAAAGAACACTTATTCAAAATAATAAATATTTATACCTGCAATTAATATATAATTATGAGACAGTCCACATTTCATTTTGAATGGCAAATTTGACTCAGCTTTATAATATTTTGAATGTACTAAATCAGTTTGTTAGACGTTTCGCGAGATCAGCAACAGAATTTCAAACTGCCGACATTTTGCTCGTGATTCTAACAAAATTGGACTCATTACCGTATCTCGTGTCAGGTTTATTTGATTAGAACTCCTTGGCATTTTAGAAAATGTTGAATTCTTGATTTTCTGTTCTGTTTGTTTGGCGTTTCTGCTGAGTGTGTTACGTCATTTTACTAAATTAGTGACAAGCAGAGGACTGAGTGACACGTCATGACGGTCTGTGAAAAAAAAAAAACGAATTGATAAAGTAAAATTTCAAGACAAACTGAATGTAATTTTATATATTAATCTTGAAAAATACAAGTATCGGAATTAATTTTAATTCAACAACCATATTTGTAAATTTTATAAATCAATATTCGAGTTTTACGGGTCTGGTTAAAAGAAAAAAACAGGGAATCTTATATTTTAAAGACAAAAACAGCTTGCTTCACGTTGTTTTAACATTTTTAAAGCGATCTGCACACACTTATATTTTTGATATTGGATATTTTTGAACGCAGCGGGATTTGAACGTGCGCCTCTTGAAAACCGTCCAAACGCTCTGACCTAACTTTGTCTTGTTCCCCAGAGTGAAGTAATGAAAATAATAAAATTATGATCATTCCCCCGAATTGGGAATCGAAACTACAACTGTAATCACGTTACAGTCAGATTGCGCCACGATAGCCTTTTTTAAGTTTAGGCAAAATATTATAAAAAAAATAGTTCAACTAAAACTTATATCATACTAGCGCTACCAAAACTAATGTACGCTAAAGGACCCTTTAGGCCATAATTCGGGTGGGCCAAGATAACATACCAAAGGGACGCCTTTTGCACGGTCTTCTGTTTTATAACGGCCGTTCAGTTTTAAATGGCAATGCTCTTAACTTAGGTTATGTAAAAATAAACATCCTTTATACTATATGGGGTTTTTACGATACTCATTTTTCACGTTATAGGCTTGTAACAGATATTAATAGTTTTGGGTATAATTTTTAATATAATATTAGGTTTCTTGTAATATTGATAGGGGTAGGTGCACATATGGACGCGTCTAGCTTATATGTGTATCTAATGTTTAATAACCGAAATAAGTTGTAATAAGTGTATAAGAATTTCGACAAGACAGTTTCCCAGAGATGTGGGTTCGAATCCCGCTGCATTCAAATAGGGTAAATAGAGATAACTTAGTGAAAATACACTCCTTTCTTGAGTTTCCGAAATTTCTTCGAAATATTTGGTTTTGAGTAGCAAAACTCATTAACGAAAACAACCAAAACCAATTATGATTACAGTCAGTCATTATATTAACAAAACATCTCGAATTAATTACTTTATTTTTGGCCTATTTTAATCTAGAAAATTATCATCTACAATAATTTCTTTACAAAACGTATACATGGAACCATGGAACGCATGGCTTAGCGGTCAGAGCGCTTGAACGGTGTTCAAGAGGAGCGGGTTCAAATCCCGCTGTCGTTAAAATTTTTATACGTTTTGTAAATATGTCTTTTTAATTTCCTTAGTGTGGAAATAACACTTTAAAAGATGATAAAAAAAAAAAAAAAATCTTTGTTTATTTGACTATCTAAAGAATATTTTCCGAATATCTCAAAACAACATTTAATAGTATATTTATATAATAATATAACCTACTAAAGTCTTATGAAGGCATCTTCCCCACGTTTTGTACCACAAGCCTCTAGAGACGCACCGTTTATCTCTGTCACTGTGTCCGTTATGATTTCGTACAATATCCCGAATAAGGCTATCTCGTGTTCATATAAATTGTAGGGAAGCTGTAGTTTAGCTAGTAATTAATATTTTATGAATCTTACAAATTTTGTCGTAATATGAAGTGATTATGAAGAAAAAGACATATTTAGAAAACGTATAAAAGTTTAAACGCAGCGGGATTTGAACCCGCGCCTCTTGAAAACTTCTTGAATATCTCTCTACAGAAATGCTTACAACAAATGTAAGTTGTAATAAGCGTGTAAGAATTACGACGCAGCTGGATGTAGAACGCATGGCTTTGTGGTCAGAGCGCTTGAACAGTTATCAAAAGGCGCGGGTTCAAATCCCGCTGCGTTCAAATTTTTATACGTTTCCTAAATATGTATTTTTCCATTTCCTAAGCGTGCGATTGACATTTTAAAAAATGTTAAAAAATGATTATAAAGCGTTTACGCTCATATTTATATATTTGCGAGTGTAATTATTTCTCAGCTCCCCCTTTGCATACCCTGCTATGCGAGAAAAATCTAGTGTCAAGACACTCCGTTCACTTCTTTCCACCAGAAATCAAGACATTGCATGTTGAAACAAAGCCCCGGATTACTTTAGTTACCAGAGCGGAGAATTGAATTTAATTTAAATATAATCCAAATGGGAATCAAAGCCTTGACCAATCGCGTTTATGACTAGACGCTGCCCACTGCGCCACGATGGCGTTGAATCCATAAATTATTATATTGAAGGAAGGATAATTTTTCGACTCTTACCTATGGAATTTGGTATAATTAGCTTTAGCTAGAAAGGAAAATTATTTGAATTTTTTTCTTAATAATACTCTAAAAATACATTAAATTAACAAAATATATATTATACACAAATGTGTAAATTGACATACACGTTACTACGGGGACTTGTATTTTACTCATCGACGGAGCAATGAGTAATGTATTTATTTTTTGTATGTTTTAATGTCATTGTATAGCCCGTACCCTTATAATAAATATTTGACTAAGTTTTAAATTCATTCCAGTTTTTGAAAAAGTTTCCAACTTAATTAACTTATATACATACATGTAGAGTCGCCTTCAAGTCCGACAACGCAATCCCACCTCCTCTATGTTATAGACGTAAATGGGCGAGAAAACTTACCATCAGATGGCCCTTCTGGTCGTTTGCATCCTATTGTATATGAAAAAAAGATATATAAATTAAAATTATAATGATAATTAATTATGTAGAACTTTATTATGGCCACAAATTATTACATATTAATCTTATAGATACATACATTTCAAGGTTAGGGAAATAGGGACTTGGGTTACTGGTATGGAAAAGAACACAGTCGCATCGTTTCTAGCTTCTAGTAATATCAAAGTATTTTCCTCCATTTCTCCACTTAAATAGTGGAGGTATAATGCCACTAATCCAGTTATTTATCAACCAAAACGCACAGCCTTGGCTTTCCATGGTCCAATCGATCGACCACTTTAACCCATGCGTCAAATTGATGGGAAAATGCTCAAAAATAAATTGAATCTTATCACCAATATATCTTTGTGCCTAATGTTGGGTATATACGGTTTAATATTTTGTACGACTTGTCGTAAGGAATGTATAAAGGGTTGTAAAGACAGTTGTGTTTGAGTGAATTTGATAAGTTAAGAGTAAATATGATTGCTGTGCTTGTATAGATTTTTTTTAAACGATTTAAGAAAGCTTATAAAATTTTTAACGCATCAGGATTGGAACCCGTGGCACTTGGAAACCGCCCAAGCGCTGAGCCGCACGTTCTGCATCCGGCTACGTTGAAATTATTACAACTTACTTTTGTTGTTAGCCGCTTTTGTTGTTGCCCACAGCGTTAAATTTTTTATACATTTTCTAAAAAATATTTACTATATGCTAAGTGTGTGAATTAAAAATAAATAATTAATGTTTTTGATTCATTTACTTAATAGTTTAGTTAAAAAACATAGCATAAAGTCATTGCGGTTTTGACACACTTGACTTCTTTTATTGAATTTGATTGTTTTAGGGCAGTTGTAATTAAATCGACCGATAACAGAGCCGCCTTTGTAATATGGTGGGATACATGCTTAGATTAGAATTAACTTCATATTCAATTTTCATATGTTTATATAATAGATTTATAACATTTTTTTTATATGAAAAAAATGTTACCATATTCACAAAAACAAAAAATATTATATTTTGTTGTTAGGATCTTATAAGCCAAAGTGCGGTATTTAATACCATTACTCAACTCAAAACATATTTAAAATAAGAGGTAAGTTGAGTAACACAATTTTCTATCAAAGTTTGAAACTCGCGAGACAAAAAAGATATGAAAAATATATTATTTCGTAAAGCCGGTGCATATATACAACCGTATCCACCCGCTCTAATACCTCGGGTTAACTAACTAAGCTCAAATATATTATGGCCTTACGGAAGGCTTGGCAAATGTCTGAACAATAAAATTCATTGGTTTTTAATAGCATTCAAATAAATCCTTCCGATATAATTCTTTTCGTTTCTATGGGTTTTGTTTGTGTACATTCAGTTACTTGATATCGATGGATATTGTGATATATTGATTTTCTTTTTAAAGTATATATTTTTTGAAGATTTACGTCGTAGGCGTCGAACAGAGCGCTTAGACAGTTTCTAAGAAGCGCGGGATTAATTTATGAAGT
This sequence comes from Podotricha telesiphe, assembly GCA_038994665.1. NCBI lineage: Eukaryota > Metazoa > Arthropoda > Insecta > Lepidoptera > Nymphalidae > Podotricha > Podotricha telesiphe. The sequence continues at coordinate 306,862 of JAOYRR010000480.1, forward strand.
TTTTAAATTAATTTATGAAGTTTTTAGAAATCTATCGATTTATTTATGAACTTTCGATCAATTTCTATAAGAATAATGCGGACGGGGGAAATTAGACATGATGAAAATTTAAAATGAATGAAAGCCAATAGTTTTTATATAATTTATAATATATGTTTTGTACACAATGCTAAAGCGTAGTCGTTACTAAGGCAACGCGTTTTAATGGTCAACAGGTTCTCCATTATATTATATTACTAGTGACCCGCTCGCGGCTTCGCCTGCGTAAGCAATGCGACTGAAACGATTTAGTTTTTTCAGCCGCCCGCGTTCCCACTTACATTGCAAACTTTACTTAAACTTATAAATCAAATTGTTGTAATTTTTTATTTATAAATTATATATTATATAACCGATTGAAATCCATATATAATATAAATACTAAATATTGGAATTTTACCAATGCAATGGTTAACACTGCATTCAAATTGGTTTAAACCATTTCTGAGACTAGCGTGCACGCATGCACAGACAAACAGATATACAAACAGAAAAAACAAAAATAACCATTTTTAAATTTTATTACATTAATAAATATCCTTAATAATAGTTTTCTCTTATATATCATCAATATACAGACAGCGACCAGTTACATTTTTATTACAGTTACATATCACGCTATATTAAAATTGAACTAAACGGCCACATGCAAAAATCGTTAGAGAATTTTTTGTGAATTGAAAATAAAAACAGTTCAACGAAATATTGCATTAAGTCACCCACGCATTTCATTAGTGTAGGCGTTTGATGGCATCATTGTTTTCGCTACAAACTAAGCATTTAAAGCCAAATTTCACTATAAATATATTATTTTATATCTTACGAGTAGCTAGATGTTACCCACAACTTGCTATACGTGGACCTTATGATAATTAATAAAAACATTTTGTTTCTACCTTCCATAGTTTCGAATATTAATGAAGAGAAGTCCCAAGAAGTCTATATACTAAATATCAGCTACAACAAAAATAAATTGTAATAAGAGTATAAGATTTTTAAAATTGCCGGATATAGAACGCTTAGCTTAGTGGTCAGAGCGTTTACACGGTTTCCAAGAGTCGCGGGTTCGAATACCGCTACATTAATATTTTGATACGTCTGTGAGTCTACCTGTGACCCACGTATTACTGTCAAGTGTTCGAAACGGGTTTTTAAAAATGTTTTTTCGAAAACCAAAAATATACTCGATTAATCCGGTTAAAAATAGTTTTATTTAAAAATTTGACACATTTGCTAAAAATGTTTTTCTAATATCATCAACCTGTGCTCAGTAGTTCAGTTGTGTGCTGTTTGCAGTCACTTAGTATTCACTGAGTTACAACGCAAGAGTTTAAAATACCATTATTCCTGAGTGCATCTCTTCATACAATTTATTTTTTACCTTGTGCTATTTGCTACTTTGATCTGCTTATAAAAACTGTAGTTCAATATATATTTAAGAAATATTATTTGAAAATAATATTTTTAAATGACCATATGTGTCAATATATTCTTTATATTTGAAAATTCGTTCACACGCTGTTTTTCATTGTAAACTGAGTTTTTGATTGAGGTTCCGCAAAGCAGAACCTAGTGTAAGACACTCCTTTCTCTCTGACTGTAGTCCTCGATTGAGTCATCTTTAAGTATGTTTATTATATAACAAAATATTAACACTGGCTGTACACAAGCCAAAATCATTTATAACGCTTTTTTTTTTAATTTCTATGGTAGGCATAGCCTGGAAGAGATCGCCTGTGGTAATAAGGCCGCCTTTACTCCACAATTTTATTTCATTTCTTATTGTGTTTATTATTAAGTGTTGTTGGTGTAATAAAGTGTGTAAATAAAATATTTTTATTATAAGATATCTAATCATTTAGTGTGGAATGTCCTAAAGCAACAGCCCCCGCAAATACCATAGCATTTGAATCATCTTCAAGTTTTATACAATATGGGAATTTAAAATTGTTTATTTATCGGCGTTTTTTTTGATTTAATTCTAATTTATATATTTTTTTTTTTCATTTTCAATTCAAGTTTCTTTTATAGTACTAGAAGTACGATACCAAAAAGCTTTATTCAATACAAAATTACAAACACTAGGTCCCTTAGACATATAAACAACGTGTTGCCTCAGCAACGTGTATGTCAGACACACAGTGAAGTGTTTATATTTATTTTATTAATTTAATATACTTCTAATGGATTACTATAAAAGTTATTAGCTTTCTGCCATTAAGCTCTATACAAACTTTATCTATTCCAAATATCATAATTCTACGTCTTCACATATTTCATAAAACTTGGTCAAAAATGTTCGTGTAATACACAAGAGTCAAGAAATAATTTAAAACAAGTAATATGGCGGCATTATCGCTTAAAGCGATCTCTTTCAGGCAACCTTTGGATGTTTGAGTTCAATAAATGGCTACATTGGAGTACAGATACGCAATGAATTTTTAAAGTATTTATTTTCATAATTATTTGTCCATTAAATTGTAACCCACTATACCACGACGACGTTCCATAAGATTTGAAACAATGATTTTGATACAATTTCACTAAATTCTATAAATATATATTTTTTATATATCTTAACTAATTGTTGCTATGACTTTTGACATAAAATTTACATAAAATGTTCGTTTCTTCATTCAGTAGTGTAGAATCTATGTGAAAAATTTCAGCTTTCTGCGCCAAGCATTGTAATAATTGTAAGCCAAAGTGATGCACTTGCAAAGTATCTGACTGACAATTCAACCAAAAATTGACTGACTGATGAATTCCATTTAGCGAAATCGTTATAATTTCCAAAAATATATACCAACATTTTTTTATAAATGTACATAGAGTAAAATATCGCCTTATAATCGCAACTCAAACGGCAATTTGTGAAGTAAAAGTATTTGGGAAAGTGGTTCCCTGTGTATACTACGAAATATAAAATTTGTGTAATGTTTTAAAAGCATATAAAATTTTAACGTAGCAGGATTCGAACCCGCGACACTGCGAACTTATCCATATATAATACACGCTTCATCCCAGATAGGCGGAGAGAACCTTGTATCATGTCACTTTTAAGCCTCCTACCCGAATTCAAGACATTCCCAACGTTGCGCTTTATTTTACCAGAACAGGGTACCTGAATGGGGTTTGAACTGACAACCAGCGCCGTTTGCTGTCAAACGTTGTCTTAATGCGCCATATATAGTAACAAATTAATACAATATGTTTACAAATTAACATAAATTTGTCGAAGTATCCATTACAATATACGATTATTTCTTCTAATCTCACCTTTTAGTGTTAGTTATAAGATTATAAATCGTAGTTTAGATTATAATCTTTTATTGTAATCCATGTTAATGGTGAAAACCAACATAGGTAGATATATGACTGTCATGTCATCGTGACGTAGCTCGAAATTGTTGGACAGAACAAAGTGGAAGTGGTTGTGGGTTTGATTTCCAAGCAGGGCAATGATTATATTAAAAAAATATTTCATTTCTTCGCTCTGGTACCTAAGACAAAGCGCAGCGTTGAGTCCCGCCACTCAACGTCTGAAAAGTTGGTCAGAAAGTGAAGAACGGAGTGTCTTGACAGTAGCTCTACGGCTACCCTGCTATGTCGCTAAAACCATGAAATTATTTAAAATAATCATTCTCATATCTTTGTTTTAACAGTTTGATATTGAAAACGTCAAATATATATATATTTCAAAAATACTGTCTTAAATTATTAAACGCTAAGTTTAGTTCCCATTTCAGCCTAGAATATTCTCACCCAACACTCAACTAGTATTTTCCAGATTTCGCGATGGATAAATCTACGTTTAAACCTTTTCTGCCAACTTGACCTACTTTTCATGTGGTTTAAGTTATAAGAGAAGAACTTTTACAATATTGTAATATATTTTAAATTAGAATCCGTATAAGAATTCGCTCGATCGATGTAAATATATAATCATATTAAAAACACAATATAGCTTAATTTTCTAAAGTAGAGGTGGCCAAGCTCCTTGATATTCCGAGCCACGAGTTTAAATTTTATTTTTTTTGCGAGATAATTGCGTATTTGAGAATGTATGCAAAGACAGGTATAATTTTTTTGTTATTTAATATAAAATAATATAAAAAAGAAATGGTAACTATACCCTAGTTCCCATTTCTTTTTTTATCTTATTTATCGAGACCCACCGAAATTCTTTCAAAGTTGCGCATGTGGCTCAATTATATAGATATAGATCAATTGTAATATATTATATTCATCTAATACTTCGTTCAAATTGTTATCCATTTTCTAAAATATATTCTTAAGCTAAATATGTAAATACCTCATTTATTAATATTAATATTTTGTTTCTTTCATAGATTTACATATTAAATAAATTCCAAATTTATTCTTCAAGATCCTATTAAGAGAAACGTAGAGATAACAAAAAGTTAATGATAAAATTCCATTTACATATTTGCTAAGTAATGTATTATATTAAATAATTACCAAAAAAACGTCTGTAACACATTTTAATACAAAAACTTACTTTTAACTCACTTTTACCAATAAATGTGAGCAGTAAGATGGAGAGACCTCGGATGACCTTCGGAACATAGTATCGGTGTTTCTGGAGGAAGATCATGGAAAAAGCATGAGGAAAGGAAATTGGAAAAGGAAAAGGAGGAAGGGAAATTTTCCCCTTAAAGTGGGAATCGAACTCACATCTATAGCATATACAGCACTGCGCCACAATGACCTGTTAAAATAATTAAAATTGTTTTTTTATAAAAAATATTATTAAAAAGACTAAAACAAAAACGAGTGATACATCTCACAATTTCACTGTAAATAAAAAAAAAGTGAGAAATATCAAATCGCGTTTGCTTATAACTTGACAACAAAGTGGCCACTCCAAAAAGTTTTAACGTTGATTCTAAATAACTTTACTTTGAATTTATTGGTCGGCCTTATATTACTAATAGATAGAATTACATACGAAAACGAAATAAAAGGTACTGGCTAACTATATCTTATGCTATATCTGTACAAACATATACAGCTTCACGCTTTTTCCCGCTTTTTTTTAACCTTCATTCAAGACACGTCTTCAGTGGTGGAACTCAAACCCTCTCTTTGTCTTACCACAATAGTAAAAAGGAAACAATTCCAATATAACCATTACTCCGAGTGGATATCGAACCCACAACTAATCGCGTTTACAGATACCGTCATACAGCGCTACGTTATATATATATATATATATTTCAGCTTTACATCTTCTTTTTGTGTAGGGTATAATGGTATAGAATATCCTTAATGTAACTGATCGCTATATGTACCTGTAAGGAATAAGAAAAATAAACATTATTGTGGGCATTTATTTATGAAATAATATTTTTTTTTAATTTACCTTTATGTTTTTTCGTCTTCTTGTCTGTGCGTTTGTGCATGATAATCTCAGAAACGTCTTGAACGATTTTAATGCAGTTTTGACTGTTGTGTAACTTTGAGCAATGCTTGTGATTTACGTGAAAACGCGGGCGGGCGAAAAAATTAAATAGTATAATCGTATTGTTTACACAGGCAAAGCCGCGAGCGTGTCGGTAGTATATACTATATAAGAT